>JANFAE010000400.1:0-101700 GCA_024613145.1 Pisolithus marmoratus
TTTGACAGGAAGGGGAAAGCCAGCTCTAAGAAGAGAGTTGGATGAGCCCTGGAGATGACAGTGAAGCTGATGTGGGCCCCACTGGAGTGACTGTCAGCTCTGACTCAGAGCAGGAAACTGGCAGGGTTCCTAAGAGGGGGGAGGTGGCTCCTGGAAGGGCAGAGGATGATACCCCTCACAAAACAAGTCCTGCTTGGCATGCTAGCATGGACAGGGTCAAGTTTTTAAAGTCTCTTTCAATCATGCCTCGGTACCAGGAGCTGGTTGAGCTGGTGCATGCCTTACCCAAATCAGTAAGTAACAAACATCTGGGGGGAAGACCATAATAACAAATATATTTCACAGGCACCTGGAATGGGAACCAAGCTTGACATGCCTGTCTGGGCAACATGGGCATGGAGTGCTGAGTACCTTCCTGCTGATATCCATTTGAAAGGCACTTCATTCTGGAAGTCACTCCAGCAACTACAAAGTGCGAGATTTGGTTGTTCTCTGAAGGGCTTGCAGGTTGTACTTGGATTAGGGCTTTTATTGCGGGAGTGTAAGTGGGCCCAGGAAGTGGAGCCAGATGATCCCAAAGTAGCTGACCTTGATTTTTTGCTGAGCTCTGAGCTTGGTGTTGAGAGGGGGAAGATGTGATGGGTGCAGTGGGGGTAGTGATCTCCAGGTTGCAGCAGAATTCTACCCAGATGGAGGAAGAGGGGGGAGAGGGAAGTGGTTCAAAGGGGGCTTCTAGGATGGGAGAGGAGATGAGTGGGAGTGAGGAAGTGAGTGAGGAGGAGGAAACTCCAGTTCCCAGATCCACCAACAAAAGGAAAAGGGAAGGGAGTGTGATTTCAAAGCAGAAACAGAAAGTGACAAAGGGAGGTCATCATGAGGATGTAGTGAAGGAGAAAAGAGAGCAGAGATCAAGGAAGCAGACCAAGAGAGCATTGGGACTTGGTTTGTAGATACATCATGACTAAAGTTGCATTAGGTCAGAAATGTATCCAATTTAAAGAAGCCCAAATAGAGTGATGTGGTGATTGGTCAGGTTGGCTCAGTAACAGCAGACAAAGAGACCCCCAGTAAAGTTGGCCAACCCCAGCTCCAGACATTGGTGCTGCATCCCAAACTATGGAGGTTACCCATGTTGAATGGCATCCCCCAGCCAGGGCCATGGCTTGTATCCAATGACCCCTCCTGCAGGGGGGTGGGCCAGCCCCCCAGCCAGGTTGACCAACCCCACTTCCAGGGGAGAGGGGGGCATCCCCCAGCCAGGTCAGCTGACCCTGCTTCCAGGACAGTGGGGCATCCCCCAGCCAGGGCATTGACTTGTATCCAATGAGCCCTCCTGCAGGGGGTGGGCCAGCCCCCAGCCAGGTTGACCAACCCCACTTCCAAGGGAGAGAGGGGTATGCCCCAGCCAGGTCAACCAACCCAACTTCCAGGAGAGGGGGGCATCCCCCATGCAGGTCGGCCAGCCCCACATCCAGGAGAGGGGGGCATCCCCCATGCAGGTCGGCCGACCCCACATCCAGGAGAGGGGGGCATCCCCCATGCAGGTCAGCTGACCCCACATCCAGGAGAGGGGGGCATCCCCCAGCCAGGTCGGCTGACCCCACATCCAGGAGAGGGGGGCATCCCCCATGCAGGTCGGCCGACCCCATGTCCAGGAGAGGGGGGAATCCCCCAGCCAGGTCGGCCGACCCCATGTCCAGGAGAGGGAGGCATCCCCCATGCAGGTCGGCCGACCCCATGTCCAGGAGAGGGGGGAATCCCCCAGCCAGGTCTGCCGACCCCATGTCCAGGAGAGGGGGGAATCCCCCAGCCAGGTCAGCCGACCCCATGTCCAGGAGATGGGGGCATCCCCCAGCCAGGTCGGCTGGCCCCACTTCCAGGAGAGGGGGGCATCCCCCATGCAGGTCGGCCGACCCCACATCCAGGAGAGGGGGGAATCCCCCAGCCAGGTCGGCCAACCCCACATCCAGGAGAGGGGGGAATCCCCCAGCCAGGTCAGCTGGCCCCACTTCCAGGAGAGGGGGGCATCCCCCATGCAGGTCAGCCGACCCCATGTCCAGGAGAGGGGGGCATCTCCCAGCCAGGTGGGCTGGCCCCACTTCCAGGAGAGGGGGGCATCCCCCATGCAGGTCGGCCGACCCCACGTCCAGGAGAGGGGGGAATCCCCCAGCCAGGTCGGCCGGCCCCACATCCAGGAGAGGGGGGAATCCCCCAGCCAGGTCCACTGGCCCCACTTCCAGGAGAGGGGGGCATCCCCCATGCAGGTCAGCCGACCCCATGTCCAGGAGAGGGGGGAATCCCCCAGCCAGGTCGGCCGACCCCATGTCCAGGAGAGGGGGGAATCCCCCAGCCAGGTCGGCCAACCCCATGTCCAGGAGATGGGGGCATCCCCCAGCCAGGTCGGCCGACCCCATGTCCAGAAGAGGGGGGCATCCCCCAGCCAGGTCAGCTGGCCCCACTTCCAGGAGAGGGGGGCATCCCCCATGCAGGTCAGCCAACCCCATGTCCAGGAGAGGGGGGCATCTCCCAGCCAGGTTGGCTGGCCCCACTTCCAGGAGAGGGGGGCATCCCCCATGCAGGTCGGCCGACCCCACATCCAGGAGAGGGGGGAATCCCCCAGCCAGGTCGGCTGACCCCACATCCAGGAGAGGGGGGAATCCCCCAGCCAGGTCGGCCGACCCCACATCCAGGAGAGGGGGGAATCCCCCAGCCAGGTCGGCCAACCCCACATCCAGGAGAGGGGGGCATCCCCCAGCCAGGTCAGCTGGCCCCACTTCCAGGAGAGGGGGGCATCCCCCATGCAGGTCGGCCGACCCCATGTCCAGGAGAGGGGGGCATCCCCCAGCCAGGTCGGCCGACCCCACATCAAGGAGACAGGGGCACCCCCCAGCAAGGTCGGCTGAACCACCTTCACACCTTGGCCAGACCCCTTCAAGGCCAGTCGGCCAGTGTCGGCTAGGCCCACTTTTAGGCTCAATTGTACATGTCGGGTGTCCCAGTTTCAGGCCAATCGTTGACTGAAGGGTCTGGCACGTGCTGTATCTCGTTCGTCCCATGGTCGTCCCTCTCGATTTTTTGGCACCATACACTACTCGATGGGGGCTTTTGGACAGTGGGTCACACGTTGTGTCTGCTTCAGCAGTTGCCCGGAGGTTCAACTTTTGTGGATGCGAGCGGTTTGCAGGTATCCTAGGACTGGCTGGACCTCAACTGAGGACAGTTGGTATCTAAGTGATGGGGAGATGTAGGGAATGGGTTTTCCCTACCAAGGGATTTTATTTTTTATTCTTTGTTTCTCATATTCTTGCTTTCCAGTTTTTTTATTATGTTTATTACCTTAGTGCGAGGTTTTATTGCTTAGTCAGCAATTTTTATTACCTAGCCTGTACTTACTTTTCTTCTACAATCGAAGTAACGAGTTATGAGCGAGAGTTTCGAGTTTCGAGTTTGAGAAGGTTGCGTGTGGCCTTCTTCAGTGTTCAGACAGCCCCAGACAGCTTCAGACGTTCTCAGACAGCTTCTCTCACCAGGCTATAGAAGCCCCTCTGGAAGTTCTCCCCCTTCAGACATCAGCACTCTCCCCCCCCAGTCTCAATTCTTCTTTTCCTACACCGGGCTTATCAAGTCCGCTACTTCTCCCATTATTCGGCAGCTATACACTCGCCTACTTTGTTCACCCCCTCACCATCCCCCTACCCTCACACTATTGCCCTCCTTGTATGACCGCCACCCTCCCCTGGCCTATCGCTACACTAAGGCTTCTTCTGCATTCTCTGCTGTCGTCCAGTTGTATGCTCGTTCCTGTCAGCTGGACACTGCGGCCACTTGTTTTTCCCGCCATGGTGGGTCCACACCATGTTGTCACTTTGGATGTGCATCTCTCGAGACTGCCCATCACCTCTTCATCTCTTGCTATCGCTTTCAAACGTTTCGAGACGAATTTTCTCAGCAGGTCCTTCAACACACAGAGAGACTCCTCTCCGAGGCCGAAACCACATGTCCATTACCGGAGGGCTGCCTGCATGGCGCACAGTTGTCCCAGCCTACAGGAGGAGCTTGTTCCTTCGCTGATGCCAAACATCGTATCCTTCGCATTGCGGGATGTCTCTTTGTTGATGACCCTTCTGTGTGGCCTCAGACTCTGTCCCATTACTACCTTGGGACCGTGCCCACTATCTCTGACTCACTGTGTGCTCGCTGTTTCTCCCATCTACTGCGGAAGATCGCTAGCCTTTGGCATGAACAATGTATTTTGCTGGCCGGATGAATCTGGGGGGAATACAAGCATGCGGGTAGGCATCAGCCTCTTTCTTCGGTAGCCTCATCCCATTTGCCATATCATCTTTGTTACCTCCTCTCTTCGTGAGTCTCGTTACTGTACATCTACCCTCTTCTGCAGGCTGGCGAGGTATTTACTTCTGTTTGTACCTGAGCTACCTTTTGTAGCGTAGTCAGCTGAATTGATCCCATCCCGTACTACACTTTTGGTACTATTCCCTCAGTAGTTGAGTCACTACTGAGGGTAAGCATACATATTCTTTATAGTATACTACTTACTGATACCTTGTAGCTGCCTACAGGTACTTCAATATATATAGTAGTTGAGTCACTACTGAGGCTGCCTACAGCCCTTTTCTACACAAGCGACAGGGTGAGTGACTGTCCAAGGTGGGTGGTGGCTGTGTGCACAAATTACAGGCCTTGAGGGGGCCTCGACAAGACTTGAGAAGTGCTTTTGCTGCAGTTGCAGCTCGAATTATGTCATTGAGGAACCTTCAAAGGTCCTCAGGGCACTGAAGGAAGCTCGAGGCTTCAGAAGAACTACAACCTGGGGTATTCGGGCCTTGCATGACGTCAGGCAGGGACTCGGGTGATTATAACAGATACGAGTGGGTATTTTGAGAGAAAAGATGAACACGAGAGCAAGACTGAGGCTGAAACTGTGAGAGCACGAGCGAAAACCGAGAAAATGTGACCTGAAACTGCAAAAGCGAGACTGAAACTGATGATAGTAGGGGTACCAGACTAAGACAGAAGCCCCTCGCAGTGGGCTCCAGTTGTAGGAAAAGAAGAATTGAGACTGGGGGGGGAGAGTGCTGATGTCTGAAGGGGGAGAACTTCCAGAGGGGCTTCTATAGCCTGGTGAGAGAAGCTGTCTGAGAACGTCTGAAGCTGTCTGGGGCTGTCTGAACACTGAAGAAGGCCACACGCAACCTTCTCAAACTCGAAACTCGAAACTCTCACTCATAACTCATTACTTGATTGTAGAAGAAAAGTAAGTACAGGCTAGGTAATAAAAATTGCTGACTAAGCAATAAAACCTCGCACTAAGGTAATAAACATATAATAAAAAAAAACTGGAAAGCGAGAATATGAGAAACAAAGAATAAAAAATAAAAACCCTTGGTAGGGAAAACCCATTCCCTACAGCGCCCTTTCCGTTTTTCTCCACGCGAAAATACTGCGGTGGCGGTGTAGGGAGTCTATACTCCCTGAAGCTACAGAGCGCCCTTAGCGGCCTTTCTCACTCTCAGTAGTCGCTCGCTCACGCATTACGACACTCCCTTGGCTAGTAACATCGCTGCGTATGTTAACGTCACACCTTCCGCCACATCACGTGCTCGCGCCTGCAACATCGCCGCTGACTCACCAGCTACCGTATTAAGCCCGTCCCCTAACGCACGTATCCCTCCCTTCACGTGACCACTGAACACCGTGTGTCGGCGATTCCTACCGACCTGTCACGCGTCATCCCAGCCCCTCGGTGTCTATATCCATGCTACAAGCGCCGAAACGGCCACCTCCCTAGTAAACATCGCCGCCCGCGTCCTTCCTTCGTCAACGAAATCGCCGCCAGCCCCACTGCGCCTCCCTCCGACCCAAGTACGGAGTTATACCTTTTCTTCTTTACTTACCTTCGCGATTCTGGACCTTGTTTGTTTTAATTTCCATCTACATCACTGCAGCGCTTGTGATTGTCCGTACATCGGTCTTGGTGTTTTCTTTTATTGCTTTAGACGTTTGACAGATCCGAAGTATTCCGATTTTACCTTAGAAACCACTGTCCTTACGCTACAAAAAGTCCACTGTACATAGAAAAATGGGACCCACTTTTTTTTGGAGTCAACATCTGCGTGTCTGAGAGTTTCTAGAGTCCCCAGAGTCGTATCCCAGAGTATTTTCGAGTCTCCAGAGCAGCCTCAGAGTCCCCAAAGCTAGTCTTGTCGTCTATTCGTGGTCTTCGAGTCTTTCTCCGTCAGTAAATTGCCGCTACTTCGTTAAACCGGTCCCCTGCGTCTACAAGAATTTTCCCATCGTCTACAAGAGTCTACTATCGCCGCCCTTCGAGTCCCAAGTCCATACAAGCGTCTTCCCACCCAAAAAAATCCCTGCCGCCTGTCTAGGGCGGACTTTCGAGTTCTTCGTCGCCAACACTGCCCAGTCACCAAGAAAAGTCCTCCTACGCCCTTCAGGCCTCCCTACCTGTCTCCTTCCGACTCAGCACCCCTTGGGACGAGCCTAGGTTTTACCTACAGCCTTCCCCACTTTCCCCTTGCGCTCTCACAAGAAGAGTTGCCCACATCGTTTTGGAGCCCACCGCGAGGGGTCTGTAGATCTGGAAAGGAGATCCCTTCGACCTACCCGCCACAGAACTGAACTTGAAGAGCTCTTAGAGCCCTTCCGTCGTCTTTCTATATCGTCCTCTGATCTTTTTGTCCCCGCTGCTAACCCCCGTGATATCCCAGAGCTTAACTCTCCCGATACAGAGTTTTTTCAAGCAGATTCCCCCCATCGTCCAGAACCTGACTCCCCATCCTCTGTTGATATACCTGGTGCCTTCGAGCTCGACGAGTCGTTTGCACCACCGTCGGATCGCCAGGAGTTATCGCCGCTTACTGACTTATCCTCTTCCTCATCTTCGACAGCTTCGATTTTCGCCGCAGAACAACTCCTCATACCATCATCCTCGTATATCCCCTCTCAGAGTCTCATTCAGCCGCTTGTCCAACCTCCTCCGCCAGTATCAACCAGAAATCCGCCTTCGCTTCGTAATCCGCCTCTTCCTCCGTCGTCAATACCAGTTACCATGTCCGCCACTACCAACTGCCGTGAAATGCCGCTTAGGGGCTCTAATAAAGCCCCCAAATTTTCAGGAAAAACAGAAGATATTTGCGCCTACTTCGAGGATGTCGACCAGATCTGCACTGATGCAGGAATCACCGACGACAAGGTCAAAATTAAGTGGGCCATCCGTTATGCCGACCGAAATGAGTCGGAGTTATGGTCATCTCTCGAATCTGCTGCAGAAGACGACTGGGAGGATTTTACTAAGGAAGTAACCAGTTTCTACCCTGGTGCTGATGTTAAAGGTCGCCAATACACAAAAGTCGACCTCGAGACCCTCCTACACCACCAAGTACAAAAGCCCATGTCGTCCCTCGATGACCTCGGCAAATATGTCCGCGAATTTCGCCGCATCGTAGCCCTGATCAATAAAAAGAAGAAGCTTGCTGACGACTACGTCAACGAGAAGTTCCTCGAAGGTTTTCCCCCTAGGTTCCGTAACAGCCTCGCTACTCGTCTCCAACTCAAAGACTTAGACCATGATGTCGACGAACCGTGGCCATTTGACGACGTCTACAAGCACGCGAACTATCTTCTTAGTGGCGCCCGTAGAAATGTTGCTCAGGTCGACAGCTCGGCGTTATTCCCAGAGTCCCACCCCCAACCGACAGCACCGCCGACCATCTTGAAACGAGAATATGTCCAAGCTGCTGACCCCGCCTCCGGAAGCCGCCAGACTCAGTCCTCTGATCAACAACTCCGCCGCTCTTTCGATCCCCGCTGCTTCTTCTGCAGCAGCACTGATGGCCATAGGACAGCCGAGTGTGACCTCTGCAAAGAGTATGTCCGCCAAGGCAAATGCTCGCTCATAGGCGGTAGGGTTTTCATGAAGGATGGCTCTGACATTCCTAGATCCGCCGCAGGGCGGAATTTCAAGGAAAAGATCGACAACTTCTTGGCTCTTCGAGAGTCTATTATGGCGTCAGCTAATCTCGTCTCTATTCAGTCCCCAGGAACCACTTCTTCGTCTCGAGGGCGTGATACCCCTCCCCATCTCGTTAATACCATGTTCTTCGGTTCTAATGACACCACGGAGTTTCAGGTAGAAGTTCACCCTTCGTCTTACCTCGTCGACAAGGAGATCGAGGATAACGCTGACGAAGAAGACAAGCGCGCCCTAGCCAGAGCCTATGCTCAGGTCGAGGAGCTTAAGAACGCCATCAAGAAGAAGAAGCCCGCTCGTTTCGACGGTGTAGAAATCCCCGCTCGTCGTCCTCGTAATGCCGCCGCTGTCAACCACCCTCTAGACAACAACTCTGCACCAACTTCAGCTTCGAACACTCAGCCGTCGTCTAACATCCCTCAGACTAGACCTAATGCCGCCGAAGCGTCTAACCCCAAGCCTCAAACTAACTCTACCCCTCAGTTTCGTTACCAGAGTGGCTTCGACGAAGCTGCTGCCACTAAACGCCTCGTGTCCCAAGTCCTGGGTGCCAAGATCGAAATTTCGACACAAGATCTTCTCGCCGTCAGCCCAGAAATCCGCAAACAAATTAAAGAAATGGCTATGACAAAAAAGATCGCGATTGGTAGTCTCGAGACCGCGTCAGAATCGTCTTCGTCGTCAACTTGGGCCTCATACGAACAATATCTCGTCAAGGACACAGAGGGGAAGTGTGTTGGCCTAGCCACCGCTCCTCTTCGTGCAGTAGATGGAGTTTTAATGGATAAGCTTCGTGTCGAGTGTATTCTCGACAGCGGTTGCCAGGTAGTGGCCCTTAGGCGCGAGTTATGGGAGGCTCTGGGTTCCCCTCTTCGCTCTGACATGTGTATGACTTTGGAGGCCGCTAACCAATCAAAGGAGAGTACTCTAGGTGTAATAGAAAATGCCTCTCTGCGTATCGGGCCCGTCGAAGCCCATCTCCAGATCCAAGTCGTCGACAGAGCCCCATTCGACCTCCTCCTAGGCCGCCCATTTTTCTGCCTCCTCAGCAGCATTCTTCGAGACTTCCCAGACGGCGAGCAATCGTTAGAAATCCGTGACCCCAACTCAGGCCGCCAACTGTTAATCCCCACTCGTCCCCGTCATCGCCTCTATCAGTACCCTCGATTCGTAAACCCAGAAGACGAGGCGGAGTATTTCGCTCGCCAAGAATGCCGCCGCCACTTGGATATGGGAGAACAGGGTTTTAATGTCGGTCAATGACTCGCCAGAGTTTCGAGGAGACCAAGAGAATATAGTATCCGTGTGTTCCCTTTATGTTGCAGACTCTCCTTCTTCGACTTCAGATTTTATTTTACCTTCTTCCACAGACTCTAAACAAAACGCCGCCGCGGCTTATTTATACGACTATATCACTGCCAGTACGCCTGTTATTGATCCTTTCGACTCGAGTTTCGTTTCTCCAAAGATCCCTTTTTATTTTCTATGAGTACTACGATTTCTCCACTGACACTTTCAGTTCTACGGTCCTCTCTTCATTATGACCCGGTTTATCACATTTTAAAGTACAAACCTGTAGCGAAGAAGGTGAAGCCTGTCCCGACCGCAATGCCTGTCGAATTCAGAGTAGAGCGTCGGGAGATCGGTGATCCTCTCGCAGACTTGCCTGTATTACCATATCATCCCCCTCCTTTCGTTCCCGGTTCTAGATTTACGGCGCAACGAGCAGATGAGCTCGACCTCGATCCTGCCAAGTTCCTTGGCCGGCGGAATTGAACCTCGTTCGATGGCTCGTTCGTACCCACGAGGCGGCGTTTGCATGGGAAACCTCTGAACGAGGAACCTTTCGTGAAGATATGTTCCCCCCTCTGAAAATTCCGACGCTGTCCCACAAGCCTTGGGTCGAACGAAATATCCCCATCCCACCCGCCATTTTTCGAGACGTCGTTAATATAATTAAAGAAAAGGTAGCCGCTGGTGTCTACGAAACATCGACCTCGTCCTACCGATCCAAATGGTTCTGCGTCGTCAAGAAAGACGGAAAATCCCTTCGTTTAGTCCACGATTTGCAGCCACTAAACGCCGTCTCTATTCAGGATTCTGCAGTCCCCCCCTTCGTAGACTCGATCGCGGAAGCCTTTGCCTGTCACTCGGTGTACGGTATCCTCGACTTAATGGTAGGGTACGACCACAGGACTATCCACGACGACTACCGTGACCTCACCACTTTCCAAACCCCCATCGGCACGCTTCGACTCACGAAACTCCCTATGGGTTACACAAACGCCATCCAGATTTTCCATGGGGACGTCTGCTGGATCTTGAAGGAAGAAATCCCCGAAGTCACCATCCCCTTCATCGACGACTGCCCCATTAAAGGGCCAAAATCACGCTACCAAAATGCCGACGGAACCTACGAGACGATACCTGAGAACCCTGGGATTCGCCGCTTCGTTTGGGAGCATCTCCAGAACACCAACCGTGTCCTTCATCGTCTTCGTCATGCTGGTGCTACCGTCTCTGCCAAGAAATGCGTTATTGCCGCTCCGTCTATCGTAGTCGTTGGGCATAAGGTATCGTATGAGGGGAGGATCCCAGATGAAGCCAAAGTTCAAAAGATTAAAGACTGGCCATACTGTGCTAACGTCACTGAAGTCAGGGGATTCCTAGGTCTTTGTTCGTACTGCCGCATCTTCATCAAAGACTTCGCCAGACATGCGCGTCCCCTCGTCGAACTGACCAAGAAAGACGTCCCTTTCGATTTCGGAGATGAACACCGCGCAGCCATGGACTACCTTCGTTCTGCCATCATCTCCTCCCCAGCCCTTCGATCTATCGATTATAATTCCGCACAACCCGTCATCCTTGCCGTCGACACCTCTAACATCGCCGTCGGATATATCCTCATGCAAGAAGGCGAAGATGGGAAGAGGTACCCTGCTCGTTTCGGCTCCATTACTCTCAACGATCGTGAGCGGCGTTATAGCCAGGCAAAACTCGAACTCTTCGGTCTTTTTCGAGCCCTGCACGACGTGAAGCTTTATATATTTGGCGTACGGGACTTGGTTGTGGAGGTGGACGCGAGGTATATCAAGGGAATGATTAATAACCCCGACCTGCAGCCCAATGCAACCATCAATCGATGGATTGCTGGTATCCTCCTTTTCGACTTCAAACTCGTCCATGTACCTGCCCCTAAGCACGCTGCACCTGATGGACTGTCTAGGAGGCCCAAAGCCGATGAAGACCCTGAGGTAGACGAAGAACACGAGGACTGGGTTGACGAATGCGGAGCTTTCGCAACGGAACTGGTGAATCGTCGAGCGCCGAAGACACTGTCGCTATGTCTTCCTGTTAAATCACCGCCTTCCGTCTACCACTTATCCAGTTCCCTACCTCAGGATATCAGTATTTTTGCCGCCGTCGAAACGCCGCCAGATGACGCAGAAACAGAAATTCCACGATCCGAGAAAGCGAGGCAGAGAGATGAGAGGTTGGAAGTTGTGAGGGAATTTTTGGGGACGAAGAAACCGCCAGATGGGATAGGAGAGAGGGATTTGGAGAGCCTCGTGCAACTAGCGACAAGATATTTCGTCAAAGGCGGAGAATTGTGGAGGAAAGAACCGCAAGGTCGACACCAACTCGTGGTTCGCCAGCCTAGACGTCTAAGCCTTATTCGTCAAGCCCACGACGAGTTGGGCCACAAGGGTATTTTCTCCACCCGCATCCGATTACTGATACGTTTTTGGTGGCCCATGCTAGAGCAGGATGTTCGCTGGTACATCAAATCGTGTCACGAATGCCAAATTCGCCGCCTCGACCGTATTCATATCCCCCCCGTCGTCGCTATCCCCGAACCCCTATTCTACAAAGCCTACGTCGACACCTTCATAATGCCGAAGTCGAACGGCTATCGCTACGTCACTCAAGCCCGCTGCTCGCTCACTAGCTACCCAGAATGGGCAATGTTACGATCAGAGACTGGCAAATCCATTGGGAAGTTCCTCTTCGAGCAGATCCTGTGTCGTTGGGGAGCCGTCGGGGAAATCGTTACTGACAACGGCGGACCTTATGTTCTAGCTCTCGACTGGCTCTCGAAGACATATGGCATTTGTCACATCAGCATCTCGCCTTATAACTCGCAAGCAAACGGAGTGGTAGAGCGGCGGCATTTTGACGTTAGAGAAGCGATGGTGAAGAGCTGCGAGGGAGAAGCGACGAGGTGGTCAGAGGTCGCCCCATCGGTCTTCTGGGCAGAACGAGTCACCGTTCACAAAGCTACGGGCTTCTCTCCGTATTATATGGCTCACGGTGTCCATCCTAGACTTCCTTTCGATTTCACCGAGGCGACCTTCCTCTCCCCTTTCGAGGCGGACTTTTACTCGACCACAGACCTCATCGCCAACCGTGCTCGACAACTTCAGAAGCGTCCAGAAGACCTGGCGCTTGTCCATGAACGAGTCTTGAAAGCCCGCTTCGCCTCTGCCAAAGACTTTGTATCCCGTTTCGAGCACACCACCCATGACTTCGACTTTGCTCCCGGCTCTCTCGTTCTCGTCAGAAACTCTCGTATCGAGAAGGAGCTAGATCGAAAGACAAAACCCCGCTACTTAGGTCCCATGGTAGTGGTGCGTCGTACTAAAGGTGGATCTTACCTCCTTGCAGAGCTCGATGGTGCCATCTCGAAATTCCGCTATGCCGCCTTCCGCTTGTTTCCTTACTACCCACGCAACAAGTCCCGTATAGAGGTCACCCACCTGGTGGGCCTCGAAAACTCCGCTATCGATCAACTCGAAGACGACTCCCTGCCCGACCCAGAACTCACTGGTGTTCTTAGGGACGTGTCAGATGAGTAACTTATACCCCGCGTCTCGTGTTTCTTTTCTTTGCTTTTTTTTCTTTTCTTTCACTTCTTTCGTTAATTTGACAGACAATCTACTTCTACGCGACCTCCGAAACAAAAAGACCGCCGCCAAAAAAAAAATATATATAAATACACCGCCAAATCAAGCCCTTCGTTTCTTTCAAACTTGTTTTGTAGACTTACTCACTGTTTTTCTCTAAAAGAATACCTCCCAGAATACGTTACAAAGAAAATCAATAAAACGCCGCTCCACACTTTTCTTCTTACTATACCTGCATGTACGGCAAGGATTCTGTTTCAGCTCAGCCTTCACACTCTCGACCAGAAAACCGCCTACGAGCCCGACACACTCTACGATTTCTCTATGCTATGGCACAGTCGACGATACCATCTAGTTACGAACCCTCTACAAGGTACTTTTCCCGCCACTTCTTCAGCGAGCGCAACCGCTGTTTGGTACACCGAATGGACTGTCCCATGGTCCCCGCCTCGGCAGTAACTTCAGAAATCCGCGAGTACAGGTGACTCAGGGACTCCTCGTTCCACTCGATCGCCTCCTCAACTTCGGCGATCTTTGCGTCCAACTCTTCGAGCGCCGTTCGACCTCTTCTCCGCGCTCGTCGATTGCTTCTCGACGATCTTGGTGGAGCGTCTTCCTCCTCAAATGGCGGCGGCGATACGCTCGGAGTTTCCCGAGGACTGGTCAAGTCAATCTCGACCTCTTGCGACTTAACAGCGACCGGCACTTCTTCTGGGTCGTTCAAAAGGCCGCTGGGACTCGCAGAGAACGCTGGTGCGTCCTCGATCGGGTCCTCCGCGATATCGGCAGGTTCTGGAACCTGGGAAGGCGCGTTGGGTGTGCTGGACGGAAAGAATAAAGGGACAGAGGGTGCAGGAGGAGGAGGTGGTGGCGCTGATGAACCTGACACTGGGGCGGAGGCTTCCTCATCGGGGTTGAGAAGAAGACGGACACGTGGACGAGGCTTGTGTGTCGACGACGACGCTGACGAAGTGGTGGCGATAGGAGGAGGTGCCGGCGCAGTCTTTGGTCGTTTGCTCGTCGAAGCGGCCGACGCGGGTGGACCTTCCTGGTTCTTGCGCTATGTGTTTCTATGAACCTGTCGTCCTGGTACAAAGTTCTCGTTACTCACCTTCCGACCCGTCTTATAGGCCTTGTCGCACTTCTTCTTCCCCTGGTGACACCTTTCACAGGCCTGCCCTTCCTCCCGTACACACAGAATGCCTAGTCGCGTGCACAGACCACAGGGCTCGTCGGCGTTCGAGGTGCCACTCACGACGGCGTTTATGTCTCCCGTAGGGGCGTGCTGTGTCTCCTCTACGGCTCCTGGGGTTCTCTAGAAAGGAAGCTATGGTTAGGAAGATTGTATGCGCCCCGTATGTTGTCATGCATACCTCATTTCCCTCTCTTTCCACCACACTCGCCTTCCGTGCCTGTCTCTGCGATCGCCTCACCGGATCACTGCTACTTTGAGAGGCAGGCGGCGCTACCGGAGTCGGCTTGGCCTTAGGCTTCACCGTGCGTGGGGGGAAGCGAGCTTGGATCGCCTGCAGTCTCTCAAACGCCGCTCCGATCGCGATTTGGGTATCCTCGTCGTAGTCGGGCACGTCGGTGCTCATGTCCATCGTGAACTTGCGTATCTGTTCGATTTGCTCCTGTGGCCGTCCGTTACTGCCAGGATATCTTCTAGGCCACGGAAGCGAACTCACCGACTGCTCCTCGAAACGGGCAAGCCACCCGCGCACGGCGTCCTCTTCCGCTGACACGTCGGGAATCTCCTTCATTATTGCCCCCAACTTCTTCACGTTCGCCGCCCACATCCCAGGGATGGCGGCTCTAACAGCGTCAGGAGGAAAGTATGGAACGGACGACATCTTGTTACGGTTCGAGGCGAGATTGGTGAGCGAATCGAGGCACGAGTGAAGGTAGTGGTGAGGGCTAAGGGAAGAAAGACTTGGAAGCGGCGTTCTGTTTGGTACGTTTGGCGGTCTTTGTTGACGCGGAAGTATTTTGCCACAGCACGTGACCGAGAACCCCGTGCCCCCTCCGTTGATCCGTGCGCAGCCACACCACGTGTATGACGTCATCGCGTTTCCGTCCCGATCGCCGTGTACCCCTGACCGAGGACGGTCAGCATTCGAAGACCCCGGGAGGTGTAGGGAGTCTATACTCCCTGAAGCTACAGAGCGCCCTTAGCGGCCTTTCTCACTCTCAGTAGTCGCTCGCTCACGCATTATGACACTCCCTTGGCTAGTAACATCGCTGCGTATGTTAACGTCACACCTTCCGCCACATCACGTGCTCGCGCCTGCAACATCGCCGCTGACTCACCAGCTACCGTATTAAGCCCGTCCCCTAACGCACGTATCCCTCCCTTCACGTGACCACTGAACACCGTGTGTCGGCGATTCCTACCGACCTGTCATGCGTCATCCCAGCCCCTCGGTGTCTATATCCATGCTACAAGCGCCGAAACGGCCGCCTCCCTAGTAAACATCGCCGCCCGCGTCCTTCCTTCGTCAACGAAATCGCCGCCAGCCCCACTGCGCCTCCCTCCGACCCAAGTACGGAGTTATACCTTTTCTTCTTTACTTACCTTCGCGATTCTGGACCTTGTTTGTTTTAATTTCCATCTACATCACTGCAGCGCTTGTGATTGTCCGTACATCGGTCTTGGTGTTTTCTTTTATTGCTTTAGACGTTTGACAGATCCGAAGTATTCCGATTTTACCTTAGAAACCACTGTCCTTACGCTACAAAAAGTCCGCTGTACATAGAAAAATGGGACCCACTTTTTTTTGGAGTCAACATCTGCGTGTCTGAGAGTTTCTAGAGTCCCCAGAGTCGTATCCCAGAGTATTTTCGAGTCTCCAGAGCAGCCTCAGAGTCCCCAAAGCTAGTCTTGTCGTCTATTCGTGGTCTTCGAGTCTTTCTCCGTCAGTAAATTGCCGCTACTTCGTTAAACCGGTCCCCTGCGTCTACAAGAATTTTCCCGTCGTCTACAAGAGTCTACTATCGCCGCCCTTCGAGTCCCAAGTCCATACAAGCGTCTTCCCACCCAAAAAAATCCCTGCCGCCTGTCTAGGGCGGACTTTCGAGTTCTTCGTCGCCAACACTGCCCAGTCACCAAGAAAAGTCCTCCTACGCCCTTCAGGCCTCCCTACCTGTCTCCTTCCGACTCAGCACCCCTTGGGACGAGCCTAGGTTTTACCTACAGCCTTCCCCACTTTCCCCTTGCGCTCTCACAAGAAGAGTTGCCCACAGCGGACGTTCACAGTCCGATTGGAGTGACCAGCTCGACGGAGCCGCTCTCGCTGAATACGAGCCAGAGGTGCACTAATTTCGATGATCGTATATAAGGTGCGGTCGTAAACTTCCGGGGATTGTACGCGCAAGTAGTCGAGGATATTCAGTGCGAGGGTACCATTACCTGCCCCCATTTCATAAATTTTAAAGTCTTCGTAGGGAAAGTATTTGAGAAGGTACTCGGAGACGAGACATTGAGCAATAGCTTGGCCATACCACGGCCTACGTCCACTTAGCTACGCATGGATGAACATGATGAACGGGACATACCTTGAACAACTCAGTCGGGGTGTGCCAGATCTGCCTTCCCGGTCCCTCCGTCTCGGTCACACTGCCACACTCCACGTACCGGCTCGCCACGGTCGACTCAAAGTGCACGCCATCTTTGAGCTCATTAAAGTTGAAGCCCTCGTTCTCTTCCCCGGGTGCGGTAAGAATAGTGGCCCGCTTGGAAAAGTAGCCGTAGTGGGGGTTATACAGAGCATCTTCGATAAAGTCGCGGACGAGCATGCGCACGCGTGTCGGGGGTGGACTGTCACCAATACTTGCGAGTTCGTTTGCAGTCACACGTGGGTAGGACAGATGCTCGTCAGAGACGTCGGCCGAGAACGAGATGTCGGGATTGTAGTTGATTTTGTCCTTGTCATGTTTGGGTCTATGCGGACCGTTGTTTGAATATGGTGGCGATGATGAGAGGTACGCCTTGAGGTTTTGCCGTCGCCAGCAGTAGCGAGCAGCTGGGCCCAAGGATGCACGAAACATGAATCGGTGGCGTGAATTGTGTGAAACAAGAACTCATGTCTTTACAAGGAAAGAATCAAGACGGGATCAGATGTGGGTGTGCTCGGCGAAGTAAATACGATGCAAATCAGTGGTCGTCGCCACAACGCACGAACATGGGTGACATATGGATATAGCAAGTTACACTCCAAACCTGCTCAAGGTAAGCCCTCATTTTCACTTCACTCCTCGCCCCCATACTCCCTCCAGCTTTCATCTCGTTGCAAGTCCAGTTGAGATTCCGCGGACATCCAACTCCCTCCTGCTTCACTCCCCTCGCCTTCGTCTTCACTTAAATACTTGTCCTCATATGAACTCTGTGCTGTGACATTGTCTAGTTCATCATCACGTTCCTCACCTATTCCACTGACACACAGGTACTATAACATAAGTCGGCATGCAGATGATGAAGAAAATACAAACATGGATGCATCCGTGAAGGTTTGGCACGATGTTGCGGGTCGCTGTACATTCGATCTAGATTCTAAGTAGAAGGAAAGATCATAAAACCATCAGCTCTGTTATGCTGTATTGTGTACCCAACAGCCCATATTATGACGCACCCTGTGAGACATGTGGTAAGCATCATGAAATAGGATTACAATATGACATACCAGCTGAGGGGGAGGATAACATCAATCGGGAGCGCTATAAGCGAAGTGCAGGTTGCTCATCACACAAGATCACGCACCAACTGAGAACAGGACATGGCAAAGTCGTTGACAGCATTCAGGCAGCTCATGGCACGAGATCACGCACTTTCTGAGAATGCGATATGGCAATCGGTAGCGGCGCAAGCGCCAGTCCCCGACTCCCTCAGGTACGAGAGTACAGTGCATATAGGATGAGGTCCCATGAAAGATGGAATTCCAGGCCATGATGGCCCGCTATCCCATTAATTTATTATAAAATGGACTGCTATTTCAGAAGGGGCGAAAAAGAAAGTGGCGCTGCTACTTCAGAAAATTGGAAATGGGAATGTTCGTATGAGAACAAATGCGCTCAATGCAATGCGGTCTATGCTCATGTTCATGGACGACGACATGCATCTGGCTTGTGCACATGTGTTTGATACAGATCCCACCAATGGCGGTGATGGGTCGGGTTTTTTCAGGGCGACTGAGGACACCTCATCGGTTCTAGACTTGTTTCAGACAATTCCGCAGGGAGGGACGCGCCCAAGCTTATATTATTTAGATGTGCTTCTACAGCAAACGTTCTCATGCAAAAGTTTAGAGACGCAGATGCTGTGGATGCAAATCAGTTTCCATGTGCACCATGGTTGGTGGCAAGTACTCACTGCCCACGCTTCCCCAAGCGTTGATGGCATCAAGTGTAGCACTCGTGATGTTGTTCGCAATCGAATCAAGGTCCCAAGGAGAGAAATCCTTACCATAGGTGTCTCAGCATCATGGTGGCACTGAGGATCATTGCAGTAGGAGCATGGTTAGCACCCGTGAAATCTGATGCAACACATCTACATCCAGGCCTAAATGGTGCATAGTCCTGTTATCGCCCCCAAGCAAGTCACACAACCATACAGGAGTAAATGAGAAGCAGCGCAGATGTGGTAAATCAAGAAAACCTACAATTCCAATATTGTATTCAAGACTACACCTGGTGCCACTGACCAGTGCCCTGCCTATGTTGAAAATAATAGGACTGTACAAGTTTGGCATGACCATCATCTCAAATTGAGCCGGCTTCACAATGAGCTGCATCGAGCTGTACAACTCATCAAAATGTCTGCCGCATCCTAGCTCTTACACAGGGTAAGAAGGAAAACCAATTCAGATAGAGGGAAGTGGGGCTATAGTGGGATAGAGAACATCAGTGTTATCGACAGTCAAATCATTGATATGTTCCGACTGACTTGTAATCTTCTGCAACCTTGCAGAACGTGTGCAGGAACAAGCTACCACCGAGTTTCATGATATTGGCCTTGTGCATGCAGGTAACTTTTCTTATTTCATGCATGAAAAGTGTTAGTTTCACTCATACCAGGATGCATGCAGTACTGGGATGTATACACTACATGACAGGGTAACGCACATACATTCCTGCTGTTTTCAGAAGGAGACCAAATGCGAATCGCAAGATACGCTGCGTCCTGACATATGTCATGGCCTTGAAGCTTTCAACGACACTGGGATATGACTGGGGCTCGGGACCTGTTGACGACAGGCAAAATGCTCTTGATGCGCAAGTGCTAGTAATGTCAGTACAGAACAACTATGCTTACTGTGCACATCACGTGATGAACTTCTAAATTAAGGAATGATTCACGTGATGATCGTGGGATGTCCCTGCAAACTTTTTGACAGGTGCCTGAATATTTGCTGCCAACAAAACCCTCCTCCGCACTTATCGTGGGAGTTGGGGACTGTCTTTGTATTAAACACAGCATGCATGTCCTCCACCACTTCGAGATTCCATCATCGCCCGTCCGTACATAAATGACATTGCAAGCAAGGTAGATGCCACCTCCGGCGGCATTTCCCGAGTCACATCCAAACAGTACATAACTATGCTTATTGTGCATGTCACATGACAGACATCCAAATGAAGTAATTAGATCACATGACGACCGTGGGATGTGCCTGCAAGTTTTTTGACAGGTGCCTGAATATTTGCTACCGACACAACCCTCCTTCCCACTTCGTGGGAGTCGGGGAAGTCGTCATCAGCGTCGTGCCAGGCAGATCATGGCATGAGATCACACACTCTCTGAGAACGGGACATGGCAAAGTCATCATCAGCGTCGTGGCAGGCAGCTCATGGCATGAGATCACGCACTTGCTGAGAACGGGACATAGCAAAGTCGTCGTCAGCGTCGCAGCAGATGGCTCATGGCACAAGATCACGCACTTGCTGAGAACAGGACATCGCAAAGTCGTCGTCAGCATCACGGCAGGCAGCTCGTGACACGAGATCACGCACTTCCTGAGAACAGGACATGACAAAGTTGTCGTCAGCGTCGTGGCAGGCAGCTCATGGCACGAGATCACGCACTCTCTGAGAACGGGGCATGGCAAAGCCGTCGTCAGCGTTGTGGCAGGCAGCTCATGGCACGAGATCACGCACGATCTGAGAACGGGACATGGCAAAGTCGTCGTCAGCGTCGCGGCAGGCAGCTCATGGCACCAGATCACGCACCAACTGAGAACAAAGTTGTCGTCAGCATCGTGGCAGGCAGCTCATAGCACGAGATCACGCACTGGCTGAGAACGGGACATGGCAGAGTCGTCGTCAGTGTCGTGGCAGGCAGCTCATGGCACGAGATCGCGCACTGCCTGAGAATGGGACATGGCAGAGTCATCGTCAGCGTCGCGGCAGGCAGCTCATGGCACAAGATCACACACCAACTGAGAATGGGACATGGCAAAGTTGTCGTCAGCGTCGCAGCAGACGGCTCTTGGCACGAGATCACACACTTGCTGAGAACGGGACATGGCAAAGTCGTCGTCAGCGTCGTGGCAGGCAGCTCATGGCACGAGATCACACACTTCCTGAGAATGGGACATGGCAAAGTCATCGTCAGCATCATGGCAGGCAGCTCATGGCACCAGATCATGCACTGCCTGAGAACGCGACATGGCAGAGTCATTGTCAGCATCGCAGCAGGCAGCTCATGGCACAAGATCACGCACGATCTGAGAACGGGACATGGCAAAGTCATCATCAGTGTTGCAGCAGACAGCTCATGGCACATGATCACACACTTGCTGAGAACGGGACATGGCAAAGTAGTCTTCAGCATCGCGGCAGGCAGCTCATGGCACGAGATCACACACTTCCTGAGAATGGGACATGGAAAAGTCGTCATCAGCGTCCCGGCAGGCAGCTCATGGCACGAGATCACGCACTGCCTGAGAACAGGACATGGCAGAGTCATCATCAGCATTGTGGCAGGCAGCTCATGGCACAAGATCATGCACCAACTGAGAACGGGACATGGCAAAGTCGTCATCAGCATTGCAGCAGACGGCTCATGGCACGAGATCACGCACTTGCTGAGAATGGGACATGGCAAAGTCATCGTCAGCATCACGGCAGCAGCTCATGGCACGAGATCACGCACTTCCTGAGAACAGGACATGGCAAAGTTGTCGTCAGCATCGTGGCAGGCAGCTCATGGCACGAGATTACGCACTGCCTGAGAACGGGACATGGCAAAGTCATCGTCAGTGTCGCGGCAGGCAGCCCATGGCACGAGATCACGCACGATCTGAGAACAGGACATGGCAAAGTCGTCGTCAGCGTCGCGGCAGGCAGCTCATGGCACGAGATCACGCACTGCCTGAGAATGGGACATGGCAAAGTCGCCGTCAGTGTCGTGGCAGGCAGCTCATGGCACAAGATCACACACTTCCTGAGAACGGGACATAGCAAAGTCGTCGTCAGCGCCACAGCAGGCAGCTCATGGCACGAGATCACGCACTGCCTGAGAATGGGACATGGCAAAGTCGTTGTCAGCGTCCCAGCAGGCAGCTCATGGCACGAGATCACGCACGATCTAAGAACGGGACATGGCAAAGTCATCATCAGCATCGCGGCAGGCAGCTCATGGCACGAGATCACACACTCTCTGAGGATGGGACATGGCAAAGTTGTCATCAGCGTCACAGCAGGCAGCTCATAGCACGAGATCACGCACTGGCTGAGAATGGGACATGGCAGAGTCGTCGTCAGCATCGTGGCAGGCAGCTCATGGCACGAGATCACGCACTGCCTGAGAATGGGACATGGCAGAGTCATCATCAGCATCGCAGCAGGCAGCCCATGGCACGAGATCACGCACTGCCTGAGAACGGGACATGGCAAAGTTGTCGTCAGCATCATGGCAGGCAGCTCATGGCACGAGATCACACACATGCTGAGAATGGGACATGGCAAAGTCGTCGTCAGTGTCGTGGCAGGCAGCTCATGGCACGAGACCACGCACAATCTGAGAACGGGGTGTGGCAGAGTCATCATCAGCGTCCCAGCAGGCAGCTCATGGCACGAGATCATGCACCAACTGAGAACGGGACATGGCAAAGTCGTCGTCAGCGTCGCGGCAGGCAGCTCATGGCACCAGATCACACACAATCTGAGAAGAGGACATGGCAAAATCGTCGTCGGCGTCGCGGCAGGCAGCTCATGGCACAAGATCACGCACTGCCTGAGAACGGGACATGGCAAAGTCGTCGTCAGCGTCGTGGCAGGCAGCTCATGGCACGAGATCATGCACTTCCTGAGCACGGGACATGGCAAAGTCATCGTCAGCATCGCGGCAGGCAGCTCATGGCACAAGATTACGCACTTCCTGATGACGGGACATGGAAAAGTCATCATCAGCGTCCCAGCAGGCAGCTCATGGCACAAGATCACGCACGATCTGAGAACGGGACATGGCAAAGTCGTCGTCAGCATCGTGGCAGGCAGCTCATGGCACGAGATCACACACTGGCTGAGAACAGGACATGGCAAAGTTGTCGTCAGCATCGCAGCAGGCAGCTCATGGCACGAGATCACACACCGGCTAAGAACAGGATATCGTGTCGGAGTTGGCATTAGCTTGGTGCGATGCACGTCTTAATAAGCACACACCCGCTAATCATTTCACGGGGTGTATTAGCCTGTCAAAAAGTGATGGTAGTAAAGTAAACTGATACAAACGATTTGCGTGACACAGAAGTTGCGTATACAGTGCCGAGTTTCCGCGTCAAGAAGATCGTTCCCGACGTCGCTTTGAGCGTCTCCCTGCAGTGAGATCTGAAATCTTCCTTTGCACGCATGACTTCCCGACGTGAGATATATTTTCGTCAGTGAATTCCAAGTACGAACCAGTCGACAGAACCATCAGTGACCCACTCGTTGAACCCGATGGGTTGCGAGAAAGTGTTTCGCGCTCCACAAAGATGACATGTGTAGATAGCTGAAAATTTTTTCGCCTGTTCAAAGACGACTCTCATGACTATCGTTGTACCTGCTTCTATGTTCGGCCATTCATTGGAGCCACTGGAGAGTTGCACGACTCGCTTGCCGTCATCTATGCATAAGTCAAATTTTCCTGATTCAAAATACCGTCTTTGCACGGATGCTCCACGACGTGGAGATGTTAACACCACGTCCAGCATTTTCTCGAGTTGCTGGACAGTTCAGTTAGTAAACAGCAACGATACAATGAACAGATAAGAGTCGCTAAAACTCGCCTGGAGAGACGTAGAGAACTTCAGAGGCAATTCGTGTTCGTGACCCATAGCGTCTATAAGTATTACGCAGCCACGTGGAGACGCCAGTAGATCGAGTCGTAATAGAATCTGTCCTTGAATATATAGCTGAGACAATTACACGGTCAGCAAACGCATGTGACGGGGCAAGGAAAGAGACACCTGATAATCCAGCACAAAGTGGTCGACATCTGCTATGTATCCCGCAATATCTTTCGTCACAGAGTTGTATGTGAATTTGTGACCTCGACGTCCTCGCATCGCCATCAGCTTGGCCGAGGTGTCATTGAGATGTCTGAACAAGGAGCGGCATTATTTGATGAACACGGCTCGACTATCAAACTGACTTGGTTAAGGCCTCTCGCCGTCTTGCTTCCTTCTCATCCAACGGCTCGGGCTGCTGCGATAATATGTCGAACAGCTGTTGTAATCGTGATACTAGCTTATCAAGGTCTGCCTTATTTCGATTTTTTGTCTGTAATACAATCAGAAGACATGCCATGATATACAACAAGAGGCCTACATCAATAATTTCAGAAGCGTAGAGCAAAAAATCGGCTACAGCTTTGACTATGGGTCCGGCCACTGGAATCGCACCCCCGCCAATCCCGAACCCCCGCAAGACGAGTTCAGCGACATCGCCAGCTTCGGCAAGTCGAGATTTATTAGCACACGACACATTCTCGGGCGAACCAGCAGTAGTTAGAGGACTCGGATGGGATGCAGAGGTTCCGGTTTCCAGTGGACGCTTCCTGCGAATTTGAATTACTCTGCCACTGGTGAGACTCTTCAAAAACAATGGCAAATTCGAGGGCATGATTGCAAGTTAGGGACGCTGGTAGGGTTAAAGCTTGAAGGTAGCACTGAGCGTTTTATACGTGGGAGTGAGCCCTTGACCCTTCGAATCCTGTACAACTCCTGTACAAGCCCGCATACTAACCTTAACTGGTCACCACGTTTCCACCCTCGGGACTATTTGGAACTTTGAAATCGATCTAATCTCATCTTCACAATGGAGCGTCACGTTCGTTCTTGGTTTGCATCTGAAAAGGCTGTAGAGATCGAATATGTCATTTCAGGTATGTTTAACAGTAATCATTGAATCGTTCTGACGTGTCGAGTCAGCGTTATCATCTGGAGAATGTACTCTTCTCGATATCGTTAAGACTTTGGGAGAGTATTTGACTTCGGAGGAGGATACCTTGCGCACGAAAGGTCTGTGGACTTCAAATCGTGGAGCGCTCTGACTCACGCCGTTCCAGGCGTCCATTTTTTATCACTAGTCGTCGAGGGATGCCCCAAGGAGAAGCTCAACCGCCAAGCAGGTACGCTATCTCTACTCGAGTCCTCTTATACTCGCGGTCCACACCCATAATATTCTAGTGCATGTCCTTGTAACTTTTTACTGCACAAAATTGGAGGATACAGAAACAATCACCCCGGCTCTTCGCGGTCTCTCACATTTGGTCAAGTCCCCTGCTGTGGCATCCTCTGATATACCCAATCTTCTCAACGCGTATGTTGACTACACTTCGTTTTTCTTCCTATCTTATCCCGAGTATCCTAGCATATTCACCCACGTCAAGATGAGAGTGCTGGTCCAATCCACTCGTTTTTTCGTTTTCAACACCATCAACACGCTGTTGAAGAGTCACCTAGATGACCTCAAGGCCATGGGCCCAGACCAGTTCGTGTCAGGCTATGCTACTTTGGCATCGGGAGAAAAGGACCCCAGAAACTTGACTGTTGCCTTCGCTATTGCTCGCGTGATACTCACAGAGTTCGATATATCTAAACACGTAGAGGTGTGTGCGCGGTACGCAGTTTTTGTTGTTAGCTTACACTCACTTTTGGGTGTTTTTTCTAGGATTATTTTGACATTACCTTCTGTTACTTTCCAATCACTTTCCGACCACCACCTAACGATCCGTACGGGATCAGTGCTGATGATCTCAAGTCTTCCTTACTGTAAGCGTCTTTAATTGATTGGGACGGAAAATTACCCCGGACTTTTATCCCGAATCCACTCACATCTTTCTTCCCTGTAGACCGTGCTTAAGCGCCACATCTGCTTTCGGCCGTCTTGGGGTCCCACTCTTTCTGGAAAAACTCACGGCTGGGTCACCTGTTACTAAGGTCAGTGCTTCCTGCTTATGTCTCACCTGATCTCATACTCTTTTGGCCTAGCGAGACTCTCTCCGAGCCATGTCTCTGTGTCTGCCTGTCTATGGCCCGTCGGTGGCGCGTGAGTTTGGGCCCAAGATATGGAGTGCCTTGAAGCTAGAGGTTCGCCATGGTCACTTCAGTCCTTGAGCGGACATTCCTCATCCACTTCTAGATCTTCCAGCCAGTCGATGCTGCTACAGAGAAGGCTGCTCTGGATACTCTTCAAGCCTTTGTGCGCGTGTTGCAGTCAAGCCCCGTGGTCGCTGACGAAGGACAACCTGATAGTATGGACGACTTCGTTCGGACGGTCTGCGGTGACTGTCTTGATGCAATTGGCGAGCCTGAAAAGCCACAGGCGAAAGCCGGAATGAGGATTCTATGTTCATTTCTTAGCATTGCCCGTATGCTTTTCCAATACTTCTCGCATCGCGTATGTTGCAACTGACAGACACTGGTGTAGAAAACCTGTCATCGTATGCAATTACACAGGTTGCGGAAAAGCTGGTTACCATTTTCTACGATCCTATGGAGGTTTCGAATCGCCCATCTGTGATTGCTCTGCTGACAGACCTCCTCAATTCCTTGGCGCCGCCTGAAGACTTGCCAACTCCTGATAAACGCATAGTCACAGCCAGCGGCTCTACTCCTCTCCCGCAAGACCTTCTCACTCCCTCGAAAGATGCTGTGCTCGGACTGCTTACAGTTGGGCTCAAGGCTCCGAGCACTCGAGTACCAAGCCTTCACGGGCTGGCTGCGTTAATACGCGTACCTTCTGCGGTGACGAAGGACGAGCTAGGGTACATAGTCTTGGAAGTGAGCCAGTTCGTTGGCAAGGAATCAGATGAAGCTGAAGATAGCACGTATGTCGCCGCATGTTTTCTACGTGAGTCAAGGCTCACCCATTTACAGCTCGGACGTACTGTCGCTTCTGTCGTCTATTGCCATTCTCGCACCACAACATCTCGCAACACAGGTTCTCCCCCCACTTTTCCTCGCGCTTCCCGACCATGCTCCGCCAAGAGATGCCTATTCACAACGTGCAGCGTACTGGCGTGCTCTGAGTGCTTTGAGTCAGCTATGTACTCATCCAGAGCTGTTCGAGACGTTCGTGATCCGACTTACGACCAAGTTGGATTTGCTTTGTTCCCCATTACCGAGCGCCTCAGCCAATCCACCTTCCACAGATGCATTGGATGCGAAGGAAATGGAACCCAGTGCAGCGTATGCTCACGCTATCCTGACTGCCCTCGGCAATACACTCTCGGCGAAGGTTTCCAAGTCAAGTCCTGACGCAGACGTCCCAAAGTATATAAATACACTTCTGCCTCGCATATTCCGACTATGCCTTGAGGCTGCTGTTGTAAATGACCAGCGGGTATTTGGGGACATTCGTCTTTTGCATGCAGTCGCTCGCATAATAACATTGGTCGTTGAGGCCTCACCAACTACGTGTGTTGTCTACTCGATTTCATTTGTCCTTGCTTTATGACCTGATATTTCAGGTCACAAAACACCTTTTTCGACGCCTTGGTCAGTGCTTACCTTGACGGAAAAGTGAAATCGATCACGGGTGGAGAGTTCACTTTTTCCTCGGAGGAATTTAGACCCATGAACGTTTGTAACATTTACGGTTTTTTTCTGCAAGACCTCATATATGCGTGTTTTTATCAATAGGCCGGGGCGAGTACTCGTCAACGCAACACGGTGCTACTCTATGCAGCTGCTCACGTCTCGATGAGAAGAGATGTAAACCAATGTTTGTCCGTCTACCTGGTCGGCGCTCATTTCTATTAGGTTTCTTTAGATACTATCAGGCTATCCGGGCGCCTCGCGGATCTCGTAACTTGGTGCAGTTCTGATAGCTGCACAGCATCGCAAAGGGAGGCAGCGTCACACATACTTGCTTCGCTAGTTAACAAGCACGCTGACGGTCAGGCCTCTATAGATCCATTCAGCCAACACATGTCTTAAATTATGGTTCTAGATATTGCTGACTTCCTAAGCTATCAGCTTAATGGTTATTGGTCCAAGGTCGTCTACAACCTCACTATTCCTGCTAGCGATCGGCGGAATGCAGTAGTACTCTGGGTTTCGGTATGGATTTCATGTGTCCCGTAACGCTACCATCTCATCCTCCGGTGAAAAGGTCACGAGAGCTTTACTTGTTCGATCGCATCCATCCGCGATGGCATTTACCGACAAGCTCTTCATTCTCATCGACGACGGAGACGAAGTCGGTTGGGAAGCAGCACACGCACTTGGAATGCTGGCTACCAAGGATGAAGTTCTCACGAAACGCAACCATGCGATAGTCAAGGTTCTAAGTGTGCCCAATATAACCTGACTTAGTCTTACGTCCCTTCGAATAGATTTTATATGCACAGAAATACCTCGACGCTGTGCTACCGAGGATATTGGAAGCAACTCAGACTGTTACTGGTGAGCTTTGCAGATCATAAGGTCCGACGTTAGGTGGTTCACCGGATGTCCAGGTTCCAGTAGAGAGACGGCATACCTGGTCGCTCTGGCGTCTGTCTTAAACGCAGTCCCTAAAGCGTTATACCTGTCTCAAATGACAAAGGTGTGTTTGATCCGAGCGTGGTTGCCTTTATTTGAAATCCATGATCCCCGCAGTTAATGCCACTTCTCATCCGTGGTCTTGATCTAGAAGACCCTGCACTCCGCGTGGATATCATAAATATATTGACAAACACCGTCGACGCTGCATCGGACGAGAAGAGTCCCCTAACAACATATGCATCTACTTTGGTTCTTGTGATGCTCAAGAACAGCATGGTGGCAGATATGCCGGATTCCGTCAGTGATTGTTTGTCATCAGGTGACAAGCTTGTTCTATTAACAGCGGTGGAATACACCGTTATCGGTCTGCAGAGAGTTCGCATCGCAGCATTGAAATATCTCGCCCTCCTCCCGGACGTGATACGTTATGATGTCCTCCATCCCTACAAGGCTCAGGTACTGAAGGAGCTTGGCAGGGTATTAGACGATCCACGGCGAGCGGTAAGAAAGGAGGCGGTGGACGCAAGGTTTGTTTTTCGGTTCCCCGCGTTAAGCTCAACTGATTTGTATTGCATTCAGAACCAAATGGCAAGTTCATGTAAATGTCTCGTCTTCGCACGAACTGACGAGCCACCTTAGGTACAAGTATACGGGATGAGCGGATATAGGGGACATGTGGGATGCCCACGTACTGAAGGCTCAGATCTTCAGAAGAGTAAATCTCACAGAGGGCTGCCAGGTGGCAGTACTTGACGGAGTGCAGTAACTAGCTGGGGGATATTGTTGCTGGTTTAGGACATCTGCCGAACCAGGCATTACGTATTTGTTCATGTGAACGCTTTATAGATTTTCAATCACCCCGTGCCAATGACTCCGCGCCACGATCCCTCCAACGACAAGCGCTTCTTCCCTGAAAGCCTGAACTACGGTGGCGAAAGAATCGTTGATATGACGACATAGTACTCGAGTGCTGGGGTGCTAAAGACATGCGTGACGGTATGCAGGTTGGTGGAATGTTGGTCTTGTTTCACACCAGTCTATCATTTGGTAACTGCACTAGGAACAGGTTGCATTCTAATCACGGCAATGAATCCATCATTCGGGGCCGCGGAAGCTACTTACATAGGGGCTTGTAACTCCTAAGATACTGATTCCAGCGGAATATCAAATCCCACGGTCCCGTCACGCAGTTTTCCTTCTTTCTATATGCCCCCTGACTGTGATGATGTTCGGCGATGTAGTGACCGCAAACCTTGCAGAAAGTATTCTGGACCAATTTCTAGCTGACGGCACGGTAACAAAAACATTGGAAGCTGCGGATGGAGCTCCCCTGAATGATACTCCAGACCGCCAGACAAAATATCTGTGGAGTTGGCAGGACCTTCCTTCCGCATCCATCGACGAGAGCGATTTGGTAGCATTCCTCAACAACGTAACCGACAAAGCATTATCTACTGCTAAATCTATTCTCGAAGATGACTCACTGAAAGCCAGGAATCGGTTTGCAGCCCCTATTGATAAAACCCACGGCATCATTGCGTCGTACGAGCCAGACGGAGAGTACATGCATCCAGACTTTATGGTTTTACCACTGGCCGCTTTCAGCGATGACCACGAGCGCAAACTCAACGGGAAATACATTAACTTCACAGCCATGCTCCTTGTGGGGGAATCAACGAGCCCGGACAACCCGAGGGATGGTCTTATTCGATTGCAGCGACGTATGAGAGGGATCAAACGTGCGCAACCGTGGCTCAGGTTTACGACCGGCATGATGGTGTGCGGTGACTTCGTCGTTCTCTTACGCGGGACTTGCAGCGGATTCGAACGCATCGAACTGTCACTGGCCGACAGACTGGGATGCTTGGAATTCATTCGTATTGTTCTAGGCATTGTCTTAGCAGACAAAATCGCATTTGGTCACAATCCCGCCGTGGAGATCGGCGAGAAAGATGTCGGCGTTGATTTCCTCGCACTGCACTCCACAGACACCCCGCATCATGGCGTGGACTCCACGCCTTCGGGGGCCACGTCTCGATTGGCCATTCCAACAGTCGCTTCAGAGGTAGGATCTCTTCCGACCCGCCTGATTTCAGCCGTCTCAGCCGCCTTCTAGCTTCCGGAAACATCCAACGCCGCCCCCCGTGCTTATGCACCTCCCACCGGATTCAAAAGAGGTCGCTCCCAATCGGATGAATCTAACGACGAAATGAAACCGAGCTTAGAGATGATGAATGCGAAGAGGAGGAAAACGACAGTCAAATTCCGTGCCTTTATCCCGATCCGAGTGTACGGCCACCAGTGCCTTGGTATCCTATTCACCTCAGGCTCTATACGGGGCAGAGGAACGACTGTATACGCCGTCGCGGCGCCCAATGATGACAAGACGTATCTCGCGTTGAAAACCTCTTGGAACGATGTAGCCCGTGCAGATGACCAGGCAGCCATTTTGAAGAAGCTTCGTGCAGAGAAATCACATCCCAACGTCGTCATCCCATTGGAGTGCGTATATTGCTATGCCCGTGCAACATGTACTTATGATCTTCGGCTTAGGGTGTTCCAGCCCAAAGCTGAAGACGGTTGCGTCGACTCGACACTTGGACTAATCAGGGAGTTCTTAGCCGAAGACATTCAACACTTCCAGGTGGAAAACCGCATCCTGACGGTGACCATATCTGAGCTGAGGCGTCCCGTGGCGTATTTCTGGAGTCCCCACGATTTCGTGAGGGGAGTCTTGGGCGCGTTGCTTGGTATGGAGCAAACTCAGCGCGTTGTTCCTTGTCACTGATAAGTTGGTACCAAGGCCATGAATATTTATGCAAAATAGGCATCCTTCATTGTGACATCAGCGAGAACAACATTGTTCTCTCTCTTTGTCGGGGTGGACTAGGGGCGCTGATAGATTTCGACATGGCTGCTGAAGGGCATCCCAACATGCACAACGATCCTCCACCCTCTCTGCCAACCCTGCAGGATATACTTGCCTCCCTCGGCCAGCCACGACCGCCTTCACCAGTGATTGACAAGCCATACGTGGCGCGAAGCACCGTAAGTAGTCATTCTCACCACACACAACTTATTACTTCTGGTTTTATATATTATCAGAGTACGGCACCACCGTATATGTCTATTGATGCCCTTAGGGGAAAACCCCACACCTATTTCGATGACATAGAGTCCTTCCTCTATGTTGTAGTTCTTTTCTTCTTTTCATACAAAGGTCCGCTTGAGGAGGAGGCACTCAAAAGGGCACGAGCGCAGGGGTTCGTTCAGCCCATTGGAGGGGGCCGACTACCACACGTCACGTCATGGCCTGACATGTTTGAATTATGGGCAAGCGGCAGCTTCACCGAGATGTCAAACCGAAAGTTCAGTGACCTCAGTCCTCGCTTCGCTCATCTCTTCCTTGAAGAGTGCTATCTACCCCTTCGCACACGATGGGCACATGGTTCGGATGACTTGACAATACTGCGTGCCATTCTGAAGCTGATTGTGTTCGCCTGGATGTTGTTTCCTGAAAATGATCGTAAGGTCAATCATCGTCAGTTCGGCGATGTTCTTCGGAAATGGTTGAAAGAGTGTGCAGACGAGGAGAGCAGATATGTTTATCCATTTGATGACTAGGGTGTTTTTGGAGTTTCTGAACGGTCGATGCATGACCACGCAGTTCTGTACACTAAGGTCTATACATGAAATGTTCGCCATCATTTCATTGCATGTTGGATACAGATGAAGGTGGGTGCACTGTGAGAACTTGCATCGTATGCCACCATGAAGCTCCTGAGCTGGTATAGTTGCCGTCGGGGCGAAAGCTGAGTCGTTCGCCAGCGCGGTAATAGGTCGTATGAATAATCATCAACTCGTGGATGGTGCTACATATGTACATGTAGGGGAGTGCGAGGTGGCCGGCACTGCCATGCCACTCTCAGGGGCACCATACCTCTGACCGCGAAGGCCAGTTTTATCGGAGGGTCTTATTATGTAATGTAATCACTTTCACATTGCCAGTCACGTGAATTATGATTTCGACCTCCGATTGAAAACGGAGAGCGGGCCGTGAGCGTGTCAGAGTCTGCACTTTACGGTGGTGGTGTGGTGAACTCGTCGATATCACGGTTTCAGTGCAAGCATGTGGGTGAGTGTGGAATGCAGGACTTGGATTTCTCGTAAACGACATTCTCAACACACATCGTAGACAGAACATCGCAACCCCGAAGGTCGTACGTATTGGTTCAATACGGTGACGCGAGAGAGCGTTTGGGAGAAGCCAGATGGTGAGGGCTTGTTACATTTTGAATTCTGAGCCGTTAATTTCTAACCTCTGTCTAGATTTAAAGACTCCATTCGAGGCAAGCAATTTTTTCTTGTTTCTCCATGGATCTCATGTCATATCGTGTGCACAGCGCGCCTTATCCTGAGACGAAGTGGAAGGAATACTTTTCCGGTGGACGCAAGTACTACTATAACGTATTCACCCGTCTCTCAACATTTGTGGCAATAAGCTAATATCCTTGCACAGACAGAGTCTAAGGAGTCCAAATGGGACATGCCAGACGAGCTGGTACTTCTCCTTGAGAAGGTCGAGAAGGAATCCAAGGGCAATCAGCTTGTGCTAGCGAACTCGGTGTCAGTCATAGAGTCCCATAGCCGTGAGTCATACTGATTGCACTTTCAGTCCTCCGCCAGCCCAGGCTTCTCCTGAGCCTAGCAGTGGGCCGTCCTCTCAAACCAACGGCACTGAGGGTGCCCTGACTGTACCTGGTACAAATCTCCCTTTCTCGTCGTCGGGCGTTTTACCAGCTCGCCCGAACCTGCCTGATGACCCCCTTATTCCGCACAACGGATTTCCCAACGCTAGAGGAAGCTGAAAAGGCATTTATGCACTTGCTGAGGAAAGCAGGCGTCGATGCAGATTGGAGTTGGGATCAAACTATGAGGGCTATCATCACTGATCCATTGTATAAAGCACTGAATACACTCGCTGAGAAAAAGGCAGCTTGGCAAAAAGTGAGTAGTGTTCTTCACGGGTCAACCACGTACTGAACTCGACATTGCAGTACACTGAGGGATTGCGACAAAAAGAAGAGGAAGAGAGAGGAAGCACGGTTGTCTAAGTTGCGCCCAGCGCTCAGAAATATGCTTAAGGGCAATCCTAACGTCTTCCACTATACTACGTTTGGCACAGCAGATAAGCTGTTTGCACAGCACCCTATCTGGCAGCAAGCGAAAATCGAAGCCGAACGCAGACTTATTTTTGAGGAGTATGTTGCAGAGCTAAAGCAACGGGAAGTGGTGCGTGGCTTGTCCTACTACATTGATATTTCTTACTTAATTCTGTCGTCACTAGCAAGAAACAAGGACAGCAAGGACCCGAAGCATTTCAAAAGTCGTGACCCTCTTTAAGGAACTTGGTGTTGATGTTCTGACGCGATGGCGCAAAGCGCTTGATATGCTCGTTGAATGTGAGGAATGGAAGGAAGATCCGGACTTGCGCAAATTGCCAACTCTCGATATTCTCCTTGCTTTCGAGGACTATAGTCGAGTCAAGGAACGTGAGTTCGAGGAACAAATGCGCCGTACACAGGTTGAAAAGACCCGTTCCGAGCGCAAGGCCCGGGAAGCCTTCAGGGTATGTTTCTCAGTATAACATAAATGAGTGTCGAGCTGACTTGATTTCCAGTCCCTCTTGCAGGAGCTCGTAGCTTCTGGTAAAATCAGAGCACGCACGAAATGGAGGCAGGTCTATCCTTCTTTTGCGACAGACGACCGTTACCTGAACCTCCTTGGCAAACCTGGGTCGAATCCACTTGAGCTCTTTTGGGACGTAGTCGACCAGCTGGACCAACAGCTCGACGCGAAGATTGCGATCGCAGAGGAGTCCATACGCAAGGTAGAAGCGCCCAACGATTCGCCCGAGGATGCGGCAAAATCCGGGTTCGTGATGATTACGCCGGAATCTACATTGGCAGAGTTCGCGGCAAGGGTGAGAAGGGATCCAGAATCTGCAGGGAAATTAAGCGATGCAGAACTGCAGCTTGTCTTCCGTTCTGTACGTCGTTTGTTCAGGTATCGCTCGTGGCGTATGCCTTACGTTGACTTTGCCTGAAGCTGCACGAGCAAGCTATTAAGAAACAGCAAGAGGAGAAGAAACGTCACGAACGCAGGCAGAGACATTTGCAAGATGACCTTCGCTACGCGCTCAAGAAGCTCCCTGAACCGATAGATATCAACAGTTCATACGACTCGGTATATTTCTTATTTCATCTGGATTTGGCTGGCTGTGCTTCATGTATTTGCAGGTCGTTCCGCTAATCGAGCATCTCCCGGAATATAGGGCTATTGAAGACGACGAAGGTCGTCGTGCTGCTTTTGCCAAGTTCGTGAAGAGACAGAAAGAGCGCATGCGCGAAATTGCGTCTGAGGATGGTGCATCGACTACGAGCAAGAAACGCAAAGAGCCTGGCCGTGAAGGTGAAAGAGACCGTGAGAGGGACCGCGACCGGGATCGTGAGCGCGATAGAGAGCGCGACAGGGACCGTGACCGAGATTCATACCGAGACAAGGCCCGAGATTATGACCGTGACAAGGAACGTGATCGGGACCGTGAGCGCGACCGTGACCGAGAGCACCGAGATGCTCGCAGTTCTCGGCACCATCGAGACGACCATGATGGTTACTCACGCGACCACGCCGCCCGCGAGAAATCCAAAGATTACGGATATGTAGAACGGGAACGAGAAAGAGACCATCGGTCATCGAAGTACAGTCGAGAGGAGCGTGATACCCGAGACGATAGGAGGCGCCCCAGGAGAAGTTCGCGGGAGCACTGGATATAGCCGCGGATATGAAGAAGCCCCGCCTTACGGAAATGAAGACGAGGAACACGACCGCAGGCAGGGAAAAACGGGAGCGTAGCCGGGATGAACGTCGGGATACGTCTAAGCATGGTGAGAGGAGTTACGGTGAAAGGGCTGAGAAGGTGACTTTTACTTGTTCGTGCAGGCAGTCCGACTCATCGTTTATTAGCGACCGAGGTACGATCCTGACATTGAGAGCCGTAAGGAGAGCAGAGAGGACAGATCACACAGGGCTGAGACGCCTGAAGAAGGGGAGATATGAGCAATTATGTAGTAATATGCAGTATCATTTCGGGCTACTGGATGTTTTCGTATGTCCGTAGATGAACGGAAGGGTACAGGGAAGACTGTAAGTACTATGAGTTGTTGGCAAACTGTATAGGCCCTACGCGCAGACGAGTGTAGGGATGTTTGTTTTTGATAGTCTTCTGGTAACCCTTTCTCCGTTTCTTCTTGAACACAACCTCCATAGCCCCCTTAGTGTGTTCGACCACTGTTGCCTCCACTTTGACGCGTCCTGGCGGTATAAGAGGGTCTCCCCTGAGGGTATAGTCGCGTGACCCCACTTCGTGTATATCTTTGAGTACGAGAACATCACCGACGTTGACGTCCTTGATGTGCGGTACGGTGAGAAGATCGCGAGGGGTAAGGATGAATTTTCTTCCGACCAGGGAGGCCACGATATACTGAGATGGCTGGGTTCGGATGGTCTCGAGTGCGGCGGAAGTCGTGGCGGGCAAGGCTGACTGGGCGTGAATGGCACGGGTAGCCGTGACTTGAGAAGCTCAATAAGCAAGTCGCTTCGTCAAGAAAAAGCGACTACTCACCTCTACGAACGTGCTGAGACAGCCAATTACGAATGGGCCAACTGGCTGCCATCGTACGGAGGAGAGTGCGGAGGATGTGCGCGCGTGTGACACTCGGTAACGCTTAGTCACGCTCCGAAGCGATTGAGTCGGCGATTTAAAATTCACCTTTTGGGTCGAGAACCCGAGAATTCCCTACGCCTCAAACCAATTCTTTTCTCTGTCGCGACCATGCACAGAATTGCACTAAGAAACTCGGCGCGCAAGGCCGCCTTGGCTGCAGCACCAAAGGTAGCCTGGGTATTCGGTGTATGTAGGAAAACTGCCACTCACTGGGCCTTTTTTTTCGCAGACGAACGCTGCCGTCGCTGCATTCGTTTCGCGCTCGTATGCTACTGCGAAGCCCGGTACGTATAGGCACCCACCTATACACGTCTCACTCTAACATATCTGTACTTCACCCGTGCTATTACCACACAGCCGCCTCCGAGGTTTCCTCAATACTGGAGGCTCGCATTTCTGGTACATCCGTTAGCGGTAATGTAGAGGAAACAGGTCGTGTCTTGAGTGCGTGCATACAGTCTCTTGATTGCCTGGTGGCGAACTGAACGTTCTCGCAGGCGTCGGTGACGGTATCGGACGCGTCTGGGGTCTCAAAAACGTGCAGGGTACGATAGCCTCTCTTTCACCTCATAAAACCTAACACTCTTCAACAGCTGAGGAGATGGTGGAATTCTCTTCCGGCGTTCGCGGCATGTGTCTGAACTTGGAGGCGGACAACGTCGGTGTTTCCATCTTCGGTAACGACCGTCTCATTAAGGAAGGGGACACCGTCAAACGTACCGGCCAAATCGTCGATGTTCCCGTTGGCCCTGGTCTTCTTGGTCGTGTTGTCGACGCATTGGGTAACCCCATCGATGGCAAGGGTCCCATCGAGGCTACAGAACGTCGTCGTGCTGCCCTGAAGGCTCCCGGTATCCTTCCTCGTCGGTCCGTCAACCAGCCTATGATGACCGGTCTCAAGCCCATTGATGCAATGGTACCGATTGGTCGTGGCCAGCGTGAGCTCATTATCGGTGACCGTCAGACCGGCAAGACCGCTGTCGCTATCGACACCATTCTCAACCAGAAGCGCTGGAACGACGGCAAGGACGAAGTGAAGAAACTCTACTGTGTCTACGTTGCTGTCGGACAGAAACGCTCTACGGTCGCACAACTCGTCAAGACCCTCGAAGAGAATGACGCTATGAAATACTCGATCATCGTCGCTGCCACCGCGTCTGAAGCCGCTCCTTTGCAGTACCTCGCCCCCTTCTCTGGCTGTGCCATGGGAGAGTGGTTCCGTGACAACGGCAAACATGGTTAGTGCCATAGATTTCTTCTAGCACTGCACTTTCTCACATTAGCTCACAGCGCTCATTATCTATGACGATTTGTCCAAGCAGGCTGTTGCGTACCGTCAAATGTCCCTCCTTCTCCGCCGTCCCCCTGGTCGTGAGGCTTACCCCGGTGATGTCTTCTACCTCCACTCCCGTCTCCTGGAACGTGCTGCCAAGATGAGCGACAAGTTCGGTGGTGGTTCCTTGACTGCTCTCCCCATCATTGAGACTCAAGGTGGTGATGTCTCCGCTTACATTCCAACCAACTGTGAGTGGAATGTTGCTACTTGGACATCTCGCCGTCTTACTTTTCATCTGCAGGTTATTTCCATCACTGATGGACAAATCTTCTTGGAGGCTGAGCTTTTCTTCCGTGGTGTCCGCCCTGCCATTAACGTCGGTCTCTCCGTCTCCCGTGTCGGATCGGCTGCCCAAACGTTAGTACATGGTTATTATGGCGTCGGTATGTTGCTTATCCCCTTGTAGGAAGATCATGAAGAAGTTCGCTGGTTCTCTGAAGCTTTACCTCGCCCAATACCGTGAAGTCGCCGCCTTCGCCCAATTCGGCTCTGACCTTGATGCATCAACCCGTTTCCTGCTCAGCCGTGGCGCCCGTTTGACTGAGCTTCTCAAGCAAGGTCAATATCAACCCCTGCCTATGGAGGTCCAGGTTCCTATTATCTATGCCGGTGTCAACGGTCTGGTGAGTGCTCTCGTATTCCCTGTTGTATCGCCCTAGTGACTCCTTCCACAGCTTGACTCTATCCCCGTTGAGAAAATCACCCAGTGGGAAGCTGAGTTCCGTGCACACTTGGCAGCCTACTCAGGGTCCCCTCCTAGAGGAAATCTCAGCCGGAAGCGTTACTCCAGACATTGAGGCCAAAATTAAGAAGGTCGTTGAGGACCATGTTTCTTCCTTCACATCATAGACATGACTTATTCCGCGTATATACCATACGCTCTGGCGTAGGGACTGGATAATGAACTAAAATGCATTCCTTCCGCCTTGGTGGATACGATGACCTCCGTAGTAGGTGAATGGTGTGGACTGACAAAGCATCAGCCTTGGTGTTTTGCGACATGCTGATAGTATGTCTTGTGCCACACACAATATCGTTTCGTATTTCGTACTGTAATTGACTGAGGCACACTTAACTCCTATTCTAACTTACAACCACTCGTATGCCAACTGCCGAACGTCTCCTCCGTCCCAGCAGGTTGCGTCCCACTGCGGTGCTGACATGGTTGGTCGATGTTCATCAGTCGGGAACAGCCAATCCGAGGTGTCAGCGAGACACACCTCAACTCCACACAGGAGAATATCATCAAACACTTCGCAAGCACATGCATCTGAGGAACTAGGAAGAGCCGGGGAACCACTTGTCAGCCAATGAATGTGGGATGTCATATTGTATGTACGATCCACAAGGCGCAGAACAAGGAACTCCATTTGCTGCATCCGATGGGGCGAACCAATCGGCTGCAGCAAGTGGAGTAGCTTGTCCAATACTGCCTTCGGTGACACAGTGCAGACTTGGGAAACTATTCCTCGACAGAGTGAGGACTCACAGCTTCCCTTGACGTCATGCGAGAATGCGGGCATAGCTACAAGAAGCTTCGTCATCTGCCTCTCGATGCTCTGCTCGCAATGAGACGACAGGAAAGGAGAAACCTGACGTGAATCTTGAGCTCGGGAACTGGCGAATGGTGCTGACCGAGCCACGAACAGCCCTGATCGTCTTCAATGGTGAGAACGTCGTTCTTTGCTAAGGACGCTTGTCGAAAGCGGTGAAGACCTCACCAGGCTTATCACCGTGTTATTATGGTCGCCGCGAAACCATGTATTAAGACATGCAGTGGTCCTGAAGAGCCAAATCGATCGAGTACTTGAAGCTGCTACAAAAGACGAGATTTGTCGTTCATGGCGTTGGTGGTTTGGAGGTGGCTTGACGATGCAACAACAAGGGATGTTTGTACATATATGTACATTATGTAAGGTCAAGCGCATAGTCGCCAAGCTAACTGTCTACCAACTACATTAAGGAAGATGCACGACTTCTCTACATGTTCAACTTCGTCTCCACTAGCTGACTCGGGGTCTATATCGTCGTCGTCATCGTCATAGTACTCATTATTGTCTTCGTCCATGGACTCCTTCAACTGAACCCTGTCATGAGTATTGCTTGGCGAAGAGAACACCAGTCCACGTACCATCTCCAGGAGCTCATGGCATTCGTTCAAGTGTGCCATGACGATTCCCTGACCCTCGGGAACACTTCCATCGACACCGACAAACTTTCCATCTTTCCGCATGGAGTCGATCTGGTATAACGCCAGTTGATACTAGACGCGACCAATTAACATCGCGGACGGCGAATGATGAGGTGGTGACACACCGGGTAAAGATCACGGGGACTGAATGGACCCCCATACTTGTACACTTCATTCAGGCACTTCTTGACCGTAGAGAGTTTGTTGGCCTAAAAATAACGGTGAGCGGGAGAGTTCACTGTCCAACGCCGCGATCTCGCTCACTATGGGCATCAGCTCTTCTGACACTGGTTCACTTGATGAAAGTAATCGGTATATCAGGCCGTAACACCGTCGAAGTAGGTAGAGAAGGACCTGCGTGCGCGGTGGTTAGCTTGTCTGACCATGACGAGGAAGACCACTCTCACATATTGTCCCGGAGGCCGATTGCCGTCTGCATCCACAAACTTGCCATCGACGCGCATTTTATCGATCTCCTGGAGACTTAAAGAATAATTGTACAGATCGGTCTCCCTCAAGCTCCATCGATGTGTGAGCACAAGGTTCTCTAATTCGGCACGGAGTTCTTCCAAACGGTCATGTATCGGCTTCAGGGAGCTCGCAACATTCTTCGATTCATCCTGTGCCCTGATTTGTTGTAGAATGTCGAAGCATTCTTCCAGGAGCGATGAACAAATAGCCTGAGACGTGGGTACTGTGCCGCCTGGACCGAGGAATTTCCCATTCACCCGTTTCCTAGGAGATGCGTGGCACTGATCGTCAATAATTGTCCCTGTACAACGCGGGCGCCGCGGCGCACCAGTCGGGGGGAGAGGGTACTCAACGAATCGATCTTTCGGAGCTCCTCAGCGAGAGGTTTGAGCTCCGCCTTGTGGTTTCCTTCTTTTACAGCCAGAGCGACTAGCTGACGTCGAATAGTGACCAAGCGTTGGTGAATGGGGATGAGCTCGACGGAGATATCAGACAAGGATTCCTGTAGGGACCGCACGATGGCATCTTTATACAAGAGGACTAGTGAGTACTGCGGCCGCATCTATATTTGGGGGATATATATGGGCAGATACATACCCAATTCATTAAGTTGGCGTTCCAACAACTTCGTCATTGCTTCCGGGTGCTTCCCGCTTTCGGCATCGTGCTGGACAATAGATCGCAGGTCTTGCAAGCGACGTTGAAATGGAGGGATATCAGACTCGTTGTATACGCCCGATTCCTCCATATGTGTGAGAATTTGCTGAAGCAAAGGGGGTATTCCGTCAGTACGACTTCATGCGACGATGGACAACAAGTCTGCTGATAAAGGTCAGGGCTACGCAGCAACTTCGCTCCCGAAAAGAAGGGAAGAGATCCCCATTCGTCACAAGTCGAAGAGGCATCAGCAGCGTAAACGGAAGACGAGTAGTTCTTTGAGTCGGAGAGAAGGGGGTATATTTATACTAACCCGCATGGATGCCAGTTGTGAATAGACCGCGGGACATTCTTTAGTCTTTCCGAGCGTGAGATAGCAGAGCGATAACAGACTGAACACGTCGGCAAGGGTGGTGTCGACACGATTGTTGTGCGTGGTGTTATCATCACGTACGTCGTTGAGTTTGGTGACTGGGAAGAAGGGGTCAACGCCACACGGAGAAAAGAAGGAGGAAGAATGCACCTTGCTTGACGACTGATTGGTATAGGGCATTGACTTCGGATGGCTTGATGTACTCTGCACGATCTCTCTTCAAGGCAGTAAGCCGGTTTCGGATGCTGTGGTGGTCAAGGGTTTCGTACCGGGGCAGGAGCAGCAATGGATACACGACTCACTTTATTACGGCCTCGAGGATGGGCAGTTCTGCGGTATAAAACGGAACAAGGATCAGGACAATTGGTCTCTCTCGATCCTGTTACTACTTGCCCTCCTGTGCGACTGGTGCGCTCATAGTATCTGCAACCCGACGACGATATAATAACCCCTTCGATAGTTTGTTTGTCTTGTCGGCTCAAGTCAAAGTTGGTATGCTTTTTTGCGTTGTGCCAGCGTCTCGCTGATAAGTTGCTGTTCAGTCTTGGGTCAGCCCTGTCAAATCAATCTCTGCCGAGCGCATTTCATTTTCTATTAAAATCCCCCTCTGATGATCGGAAAAGGCAAATCCATCTCGCCTCAGTTTCCCACGGGTGCTATAATCTGATTATATAATCGCCAGTGCCCGTCACTCGTCCTTCTCTTCCACCACAGCGAGTTGCCCCACAGCCAAGCACGACCATGGACAAGATCAAGGAGGTCCGTGTCCTTTACACGTGTATTCATCTACGGTACTGATTTTAACATAGAAAATGAACTCTCTGCGCGTGGAAGCAGACAACGCGGTCGTCCGGGCTGAAACTGCGGAAAGCAAGAGCAAGCAGTTGGAACAGGAGCTGTACTCGAAGGACCAGGAGATCACGTCTTTGAGCCACAGGGTAACCATCCTGGAAGCAGAGCTAGAGAAGGCAGAGACGAAAGTCAGCGAGCTCAAGTCATCATTCCGAAGACAGCGAACACTCCAAAACAACTAGCGAGAACCTCTCTCGCAAGGTTGCATTGCTTGAGGAGGAACTAGATGCAGCAGAGAAGAATGTCAAGGAAACGATGGAAAAGTACGCTTTGGTTGCCACTGGCCACGAGGTCGCTTCTCTGATTACGATCGTAGACTGCGGCAGGTAGACGTCAAGGCAGAGCACTTTGAACGCCAAGTCCAGCGGGTCGAACAGGAACGTGACAATTGGGAGAAGAAGTACGAGGTACGATTGTCTTTGGTACGCTTGTAGATGGTAATTACTCATTCGACCAACAGGACATGCAAGCCAAGTATAAGGCCTCCCAGGCAGAACTGGACGAGCTGGTGAAATCCATGGAGAACATCTAAGTTTAGTACTTGGTGTCAATACCACGCGTTACCACCTTTCGCGAGCCCACCATTTATTTGCTTCCCTCATGCTACTATCATCGTCATTTCCCTCGATCTGTACGCCTATTACCTTGTCACGTCTTACACCCTACATAATTGGTTGCTAGAACCCGGTAAACGACTAACTATTGGATGATGGTCTTTCTGGAGTCAACGGACGATGGTCACACAGAGGCTGCGCATCAGTTACATAAATCAGCACGACTAAAACGATTAGATTTAACGGAGGCGCTTGTCGATTATCTCTATCAGGTGTAATGGATAGAATCCAGCAGGCAAGCGAGAGGTCACCGATGATCCATGTCTCGTCCTGATCGGCTCTCCAGAAACTTGCAACATTGCGTGCCGACGCAGACGCGGCGATCGAACGTGCAGAAAAAGCGGAGCATACGGTCAAAGAATATGAGCAGGCCCTCCTGGAAAGGGACCAGGAAATCGCTTCATTGGAGCACAGACTGTCGTCCCTCGATAAGGAGTGCGACCGTGTAACGCAGAAAGTCCTGGAGATGGAGGAAAGGTTCATCCGATCGCACCTCCATGGATACTGAACCTGTCATTGATTCCGCCCAAAGGGTAAAAGCAGACAGTCTCGAAATCGAGCGCGTGACGCGTCGAATCCAGCACGTAGAGCAAGAGCGCGATAAAATGGAAGCAAAGTACGAGGTGTGTCTTCATCATCATCATACCAGTTGTCGCGATCTCATCCAGCGATAGGAGATGCTCGCCAAGTATAAAGCGTCCCAAGCGGAACTGGACGATCTTCTGAGTAACTTGGAGAATATCTAGGTTTCTCAACCTGCTACCTCGCTATACTCTCTGACATGTTACATATAATTCTACTGGTACTCGATGACAATCCCTAAGTGTGATCTAGATGGGGAGATGGAACGATGGTATTTGCGTGCAGGTGCAATGGCAAGACCCCTAAGTCCAGGCCACTGATGAATCACTCGTTTTCCTTGAAACTCAGCGATACAGAATTTACGCAATGACGCTCGTCGGCTGAAAAAGTCCATTAGCGTTGCTTATCTCAAGGGAAGTAGCAAAACCTGCTTGGGGTGTTGTATCCCTCTCCTTTGAACACATGTCCCAGATGACCGCCGCACGCTGTACAGGTAATCTCCGTCCTGGCCATACCCCAAGATCTGTCCTCGTGCCGACTAACTGCACCGGGGATTGCTAGCATCTTGTAGTCAGAAATGCCGAAAGCAGATGCGATCTGATAGATGTGACTCACCGTCAAAGAATGCGGGCCATCCACATCCGCTGTTGAATTTAGTCGTGCTCTTGTACAGGGGCGTGTTGCAACCGGCACAAGTGTAGATTCCCTCGCCATCGAATTTATTATACTTTCCCGTGCCTGCTGGTTCAGTTCCTTTCTGGCGGAGGATACGGAACTACAGGATTCATCACAGTGAGATGAAGGAATCTGGAAACAAGAAGCCGAACGGTGGCTACCTGCTCCGGTGATAATATTGCACGCCATTCAGAATCCGTCTTGACCTTTGAATCATCCATGGTACGGTGAAAGGCCCGGCGTCTCGTCAATGCGATCGCAGTGAGTCTGAGCATCGCTGGTCATATGACGTCAGCTGACTCATCGCACTGATGCTGACTGGACTTTCCTTTTGTGTGTTTCTATCTGTCTCTCTCGATTTATGGCCCGTCGAAAGCGTCAGTTGTTGGAGGAAGAGACGGACTCGGACGCGTCGCAGGGCTCAGACGATGCAGAGAATGGGGAGGGCGACAGGAAACGTCGACGCTCAGCAGCCCCGTCCTTCGTCTCATCTGCTACAGCAGCTCCGACATTCACCACAGGCAGTAGCAGCAAGCCTGCGACTCCTCCCCCGCCCCGGGACTCGACACCCCCGTCATTTGCCTCTTCCTTCGCAACCCGATCTTTCATGGGTATTGGAAAGAAACCCGCCACCCCTCTCCCGCCGCAAGAACAAGCACACTTCCGCAAGATAGGCAACACGTTTGGGGCTCGAATGCTTGCTAAAATGGGCTGGGAGGCTGGAATGGGTCTCGGCGTAACCGGAGAAGGCATCGCAGTTCCTATAGAGGCTTCGATTCGTCCAAAAAATATCGGTCTCGGAGGCGTCAAAGAGAAAACACGTCCTACGCAGGAGGAAAGAGAACATGGTGCAGATGTTCAAGTGGATGAACAGAAACAGAAGAGGGCAGATGCGTGGAAGAGACCGCGCAAGGTGAAAACGAAAGTCGAGTACAAGACCTACGAGGAAATCGTCGCGGAGGCTACTGCCGGTCCAACGGTACGTAGTCATATGCCATTCCGTACACCCACTAACCTTGCCACCCAGCCTCCGGAAGTGGTGTCTCTTGCTGAAGTATCAGTAGTGTCGTGGACACCATCGACAGATCCGACTCGAATTCCAGAAGTGCGACATAATCTACGGCTGATAGCGGAGGCTTGTAGCACGAATCTTGATGGACTAGCACGAGAGGCCAAAGCTTTACGGGAACGTAAATCATTCATCGCCCAAGAGCGTATACGTCTGCAGAACAAGGCTGCAGACGAAACTGAACGTACGTTTACTTGATTTTCCATGCTTCTCCGTCTTTTGATGCCACATCTGCAGTAATCGCACGCTTACAGCAAGTCACCCTCGTGACAGACGAAATTGGCACAAAATCCAAGGAACTATCGTCGACCTATGAGGCTGACCTTGACGACCTCTCTCCGTTGTTCTCCAAACTTCTTGTCGAATTTCCGGCGGAATTTGACAGATACCGTCTGGACGAAATTGTCGTTGCAGCTATCCTACCGATGGTGCGACGTGCAGTAACTCAATGGAACCCTCTCCAAGATCCATATGGGCTCGTTTCCACACTGCGAGGATGGAAGCAAGCCCTTAAAGTAAACACCGCTGACGAGACGTCACAAGTTCAAAAACCCATGACACCCTACGAGAGCCTCTTGTGGAATGTTTGGCTTCCAAAGGTACGGACATGCATTAACAACGAATGGAACCCAGAAGATCCAACACCAGCGGTGAAATTCTACGAAACTTGGGCAAGCTTTCTTCCCGGTTTCGTGCGAGATAACATACTCGACCAACTTATTCTCCCGAAAGTCAGTGGGGCGATCGCAGGTTGGAATCCTAAACATCCCACTGTATCACTCCAAACGCTTGTCTTCCCGTGGCTACCTCACCTCGGCCTGCGTGTTGAGGATGTTTTGGATGATGCACGTCGAAAGCTCCGGAGCTTTCTCCGCCACTGGGCTCCTGCGGATGGTGTACCAAAAGATTTCGGCATATGGCGGGATGTGTTCGAGAAGGGTGATTGGGATGCTATCCTTCTGAAGCATGTTATTCCAAAGCTTGGATTTGTTCTTCGCGAGGAATTCCGCGTGAATCCACGCAATCAAGACATGACACCACTAACACAGGTTCTTCCGTGGTCCACGCTCATTCGTCCATCTGTCTTCAGCCAGCTGCTTGAAACAGAGTTTTTCCCCAAGTGGCTAGACGTCCTGCACATGTGGCTCATCCAGCCACGTGTTAGCTTTGAAGAGGTGGCACAATGGTACTCGTTCTGGAAGGCTACCTTTCCAGAGAGTGTGCAAAACATACCCGGCGTTGCGCGTGGATTCACGAGGGGTTTACAGCTGGTTAATACCGCGATAGAGCTGGGGCCTGACGCACCAGAGAAACTCAAGCGTCCTGATTACCGAGAAGAGCTTGCGGCGGCTGCAATTGGAACAACTACGACGAATGCATCAGCTCCACCGAAGAAGACGGTGCCTTTGCGGCTGCAAGAAGTCACGTTCCGTTCTATTGTTGAAGAATACGCAGCGGAGCACAATTTGCTATTTATACCCACCGGAAGAGCACACGAGACGTCACGTATGCCCCTGTTCAGAGTGTCGAATGCGAGCGCGAAGGGTGGGATATTGGTTTATGTCCAGGATGATGCCGTGTGGGCCCCTGAGGGGGATGAGTATCGGGCAATTACGCTGGAAGAGATGGTCTTAAAAGTGAATAAGTGATGCTGGTATTTTTTTTGGGATACTAGGGGGCCGTCCGACTTTTGGTATTTCCCATGGAATATATCGTTTAATAGTAGTGTACAATGTGTCTCTCGACGTTCAAATGCCGAATTCATGGTTAGATGAGGTGTGGAAACGGAAACCTCCACCTCCCCCTCCTCCGAATGCACGTCCTCCACCGAATGGTCCTCCATCAAACTGCGCAAATAAAGCCGCGAGATCCCCGGGGTCCATGCGGAACCCATTCATGCCACCCATAGATGCCGAGCCGTCCTCATCTTCACCCATATCGTATCTTTGGCGCCGTTGTGGGTCCGAAAGAACAGCATGTGCTTCGGCAACAAGTTTAAACTTCTCTTCGTCGCCACCCTGTCAAGTGACGTTGTAAGATAAATGGAACATGACAGAAAGTCGAGACTACTAGCCTTGTCTGGATGATGTTTCAAACTTTCTCGGCGATATGCTTTCTTGATATCAGCCTCTGTGCAATCCCTCGACAAACCAAGAATCTTGTAATAATCCTTCGTCTTGCTCCTTTTAAGGGCTGCTTCTGCTTTTTTGAGCTCAGTTCTGAGAGCTGTGACATCTGCGCCTGCGCCCTCTATGTCGGCTTGCTCGATGGCAGCTTTGAAGTCTGCCACAGCAGCATCCATCTTTTCGAGGTGTAGGTTAATGCGTGCCCGGGTCCGCAGTGCCTTGAAGGATGTCGGACAGAGTACGAGCGAAGCTTCCGTATCTGCAAGGGCTTCTTCAAAACGCTCCAACTGGAGAACATGTTATCAGAACGACTAGGGTATATCGGTGCCGCAATCACCTTCAGTTGCGTGGTGGCGCGATTGGAGAGAAGCGTGGCGCGTATTTGACCACCTTTGCCTTCTTCCTCCGTATCACCTATCCGCTGCGCACGGTAAATCACGAGTATACACTAGCCGAGGATTTGGAGTTACCTCCAATGCCTCCGTATACCGGTCTACAGCATCTTGCATCTTTCCGCTTTTGAAAGCGGTATTACCCTCTTCCTTGAGACGTTCAACATCCTTGATACGTTTCCGCAGTCGGGATGCGTCTTCGTGGCCAGGATCTAATCGTAGTGCAGAGGTAACATGCTGTATGGCTTGTGGCAACTTCCCCGAAAGGAAGAGGAGAAGGCCCCTAATCGTAAGGACTTCTGGAGAATTGGGTTCTAACCTCAATAAGTCACTGCGGAGAAGCGGTATCAATATGAAATCGAGTAGGTTGGCAAGATCTAAAACAGAGCTCACCACGGGTACACTTACTTTGCGGCGATGTTAGCAGCATCCCAATTTGCCCGACCCAGTTCGAGCTCTATTCTCCACAGTCGCCATTGAATAGGAGCGTCGCCTCCCTCTACCTCTATGGTTTGAAAGCACTTGTCCAAAGCGAGGCGACCGAGTCCCCAGTCTTTCTTGTGTTTTGCAGTTTCAAAATTACGCAAATGACTCTCGAGTTCCTGTACTTTTCCTTGTAGTTGCAGAGCAGTAGCATTTGATGGTTCTAAGGATAATACGGTGCGAAGCGATTTCAGGGCAGATTTAGAGTCGCCGAGAGCGAGTTGACAGCGGGCAAGACGGATCAACGTTTTTGGGGACGGTGCATCGGATTGGAGGGCGGTGGCCTGCTGGCAATCTGCAAGAGCAGGTCGGAAGCGTTTAAGACTCATATTGGCAGCTGCGCGATTAGTGAGATAGGAGGGTTCTGTTGGATTCATATCTGTAATGGAGTGAGCGACGATAACCGCAGACAAGTGGTATGACTACCAATGGCTTTGGTATACAACTCCACGGCTTTGGTGTACTCTTTTGCCTTGAAAGCAGTATTTCCCTGTTCCTTGATTTCCTCTGCGGTGGGCCCATTGGGTGATGAAACGACTTTATGTGGGGACGGGTCTGGCGGCACGGAAGAGCTGCTAGGAGGTGTCTCGACTCTGTGCCGCGATAAGCATGACATACGTGCAAGGACGGGTAATCGTACGAGACTTCGACCGGCTGCTTTTTCCTTGCCCAGCTTTTTTTCTTGTTGGTCATTGGTATCGTACCTTGTTCTTGGCCTAGTAGTACTAGGAGGACGCTCGACAAGGGCACTATCATCGACCGAGTCACGTGCACATCGCTCTGTGTTCACCACCGCTGTCGTCGTCGCCGCCGGCCAACACGCCTCCATCAGATGATGGAGACGGCGTTGGACACGAACGGGAATGGCCAATGCCAACACCCACCTGCTTCCTTGTCGTCCACGATTTACATGCCGATAGCCTCGCCTCCCACTCCGGCACCCTCGCCAGGTCCAACCCTCACCACTCCCAATCTCCCCGCTGCAAGCCCAACTTACCCAGCTCGATCCTGTCAGTTTATCACGGATAGAGTTCGCCAACCTAGCAGCTCATGGTCCAGCTGCGCGAAGACGATATCTAGCGTCTCTCCTCAGTGATTGTACCCATTCGGAACTCCGTCTTCATCTCACAAACTATCACACCCATGCTCAAGCGAGATTTCTTCGCTAAATTACCCCCAGAATTAGCTTATCATATCCTTAGCTTCATTGATGACCCAAAGACTTTTGCCAGGGCCGGTCAGGTGTGCAGGAGGTGGCATGATCTTATCACAAACGAATACTTGTGGAAAGGACTCTGTCAGCGATACAACTTCCCTCTTAGCATACGTTCCCCAGAATACACCGAGTCGGATGACCAAATTCCGGAGAGCTTCCATTCACCATTTAATCGAGCTGGAGAACATACCCAACGCCACGACTCACCTAATACTAGTTTCCAGCTTCCACCGTCGCCTATGCCCGCCAGACCCTCTTACCGCAAGCATTTTCAATACTCATACACACTAAGTAAGCTCACTTCCGCGTCCGTTGTACTATTACAAATTTAACACGCGTTCTGTGCAAGTGCGCAACATACGAAGGGGTGGGACTTTACTGCAGTCACACCGCATGTCTGTCGTTACCCCCGATGGCGGTGTCATCACATCCGTGGCGATGGACCACGACCAAGTTGTCGTCGGTCTCGCCAATTCAAAGATCCACGTATTCAACGCTGATTCGGGAGTTATGTCCCGTACATTGATTGGCCACGAATTGGGGGTTTGGGCAGTTCACCTAGTTAGTCGCGGAGGATTCTGGCAAGAAAATCCAGGCGGCGTGGATAGTTTAAACAGGCCAGACGACGAACCCCAGGATCGGGAGGTCCTTCTTCCCCCTGAATTGCGCAGGGCTCTTGGCCTAGATGGGCCAAAGCAACTACCGCACACTCCTGCACAAAATATTTCAGAAAAGCCAAGCGATATATGTTGCGCTTCGGAAGGCTGGGGACAGCCTAATCCAATTGTCGTCAGTGGTGGATGCGACAAGCGGTTAAGAGTCTGGGACGTAGTATCTGGGTTCGTCTTCTCCTTTCTCCGGCGAGCTACAAGCGTTGACATCCGATGTAAACCTAGACGTTGTATCTATGTGTTGGAAGGCCACACTTCCACTATCAGGTGTATCAGGGTCCTACACAATCGCCCCGTGGCCGTCACTGGTTCTCGCGACGCAACCGTACGAGTATGGAATATCCAAGAAGGAAGATTACTCCGTGTGCTCCAGGGCCATCAACAAAGCGTACGGTGCCTGGACGTATGTGGAAACCGGGTTGTCAGCGGCAGCTATGATACCACCTGCAGAGTGGGTATATGGCGTTGCATTCATTGTATACGGTTGATGATCGACCTATTACAGGTTTGGAATGTAGACACAGGCGAATGTTTGCATGTGCTTCGTGGACATGGGCTTCAGATCTATTCAGTAGCATTCGATGGCGTGCACATTGCGTCTGGTGGTATAGACACCACCGTTCGTGTCTGGGACGCGAAGTCGGGGTCAGCCATGTTATTCCTTCCCTATTTCCCGGTCTGACTGAGTGTGTTATCAGAAATTGCATAGCACTTCTTCCGGGACACACGGCATTGGTGTGTCAACTTCAGTTGTCATCTTCTGCGGGCCTCCTTGCAACTGGTGGTTCGGATGGTCGCGTCATTACGTTTTCGCTTCGCGATTACAGCCCACTACAACGGATCGCTGCCCACGACTCCTCTGTTACCTCCCTTCAGTTTGACTCCAACTTTCTCATTACAGCTGGTAACGATGGACGTGTCAGGGTATACGAGACCCAAAGTGGTGCGCACGTGATTGACCTTAGTGAGCGGTCTGAGAGCGTCTGGAAGGTGGCGTGCAACTATGGAACATGTGCAATTATGTGCCGCAGAGCTGGGAAGACGGTCATGGAAATTTGGAGTTTCAGGCCGAGAGAGAATAACTCAGAGCCGCAGGGATTCCTGCCTCGAACTAACTCCTATCCGCGTAGTGGAGCACCTTATTACTCAAGGTTGAGCAGAGGATAATGTAAGTTGAACTGGAACCTGGGACTTTATGCATTCGGTGTAATGTATGTCACTTTTGCTAGGATCGTAATTAATTGTACTTCACAGCATGTTTTCAGTCAATCTCTGACATTTATTTTACTGAGACCACCCTATTACATGAGAAGCGAGGAAGCGACATGTAAGTAGTGCGGTCGCAGACGTAAGACTGCACTATAGGTTTGGTATTGATTGGTAAACTCCGCAGTTTGCCGGCTTTGAGTGTCTGCACTATACAGCTCTTCCATCCGTTTCTGCAGTGTGTCCAAGAACTTCAGCAGCTTTAGTACCCGTTCCCTTGTCCTTTGGGCTAGTCGTCGACTTTCATTAACCTTCCTGCGCACTACCTGTTGGCTGGTCGAACTCCTTGAAATGTGGCGGATTCGAATAGTATGGCTAGCGCATGCCGATGGCGGGTGCTGGTTGGCTCGTACCTCAAGTACTTGTTTGTACTCTGGCTCAAGGCACTCGCGAATCTGATGCGGACGTAAAATAATTCAAGTGCACCGGTTGCGCTAGCCAACTCACCGAAGACGGATCCACTGAGTGACAGGACAGACTTCATATACGGGGACTTCGTATCATGGCGATTCTCGTGACCTTGCAGATGTGGTGCTGGCGACTCGGCCCCATAACTGCTTCGAATGCTCAAACAGCCGCCCAGTCATGCAGCATCTGAGCCAACGAGACCTCACCCGAAAATCACAACCGTCGACGAATCAACGCTTCAGCAATAATTATACTCACTGCAAGTTCGTGGTCCTCGTTCTTCTACTGTTGTTGGCTACTATTTAGAATATGGTCGATTATCGTATGCGGAAATTGTGCTCCACGAACCTAAGCAGTAAGCTACACCCAAGTCGCATCATTCCGATTGAGGTAGCTTGTAGTTCTTCGATTTTTCATTATCTTCATTCTTCACCTTCCGATGTCACGTGAGGTCATATATATCCACCTTTGCGACGGACTGTGATGAGCAATCTGACGCAGTCATTGAAGTTCCACAGGCTGTTTTATTTTTCTCTCGATGACTTGCCCAGCGAAAGTAAAATTTCCTCTGCTTTCGAAAACATGGAAGGCAGACTAGGTCCCCACATGAAGGGGCTGCTGCAGAAGTAATGGAACAGGGCTTCTGTCTAACAATAACTATTCGAGTATGCCTGTGTCCATGCCTTCGGTATGTTTTAGATGGCAGTATACTCGACCTGTCACCGAAGGCATGGACACAGGCATACTCGAATAGTTATTGCTGGAAGGAAACACTTCCTGCGATCGCACGGTGCTGTGTTTATGTCATCCAGACGGTAGGAGTAAGCAGGGTGAGATGGATAAGGGGTTTAATGGAACGGCCTCGGCGCACACGTGTCCTGCTGTGAACTTACATACTACATTCCGGGCCCTCCTTCGTAATTACTTGGTCTGAGATGCATTAATCCGGTGCACGTCCACTCCTGCCATCTTCCTGTGAAGGGCAGCGGTAAGCACAAAAGAGGAAATCAAGTTCAACTTCCGACCCTGCGGAAGTTAATCGTGCCAACTAGGTTCAACACCACCGACCACAGCTCCATCAAACTAAAATTCCACACAAACAGTGCTGAACTCTGGAGAAAGGAATCCCCCTTTAGGCTCCATTTCGTAGGGACAAAGAGTGTGAGAGGTTGGATTGTGTACCTGAGACATCGACATTTGGTGCCCCGTCGGAGTTTGATTTAACGGCAGGTCTGCCTTTCTGGTATCACACCTTCTCCACCTTGTCTCCTCCATCGTATTAGCCTGCCCAAAGCCACAACTTACACACTTCTCTCCCAGGTTCGTGGAAATATATTTTTTCTTATTCACTGCATGGTTTTGACTTATTTTCGAAACGCTTCAGATTTTTTGGAGCCCGTTCTGTCAACTGTATCTCATGGCTGCTCAGGTCACGTTGAGGAATGGGGAGAAGGTCAAAGTCAACGGTAAAATTCTACCTTACCTTCCAACATTCTCAATAATTATTAGAAACAAAATTATGAAGATCACGTATATTGTTCTCCCCCATGGTCGGTTCGGGATGGTACCCCTTATTCCGTGGCACGCATAATGGAATTCCTACCCCCGGAGGGCGCTTCGAAGGGCAAAGGAAAGGCAAAGGAAATTTATACCCGTATCAGACTTGCCTGGTATTACCGTCCGAGCGACGTTAGCGACCGTCCGGTCGCCGACTCTCGCCTCCTCTTGGCTGCAATTTACTCGGAAGTTTGTGACATTAACCAGCTACGGTCCAAGTGTTATGTCCTTCACAGAGACAAGATTACCGATCTTGCTGGGTGGAAGAAACGACCGGATAGATTTTATTTCAACCGCCTTTTTGATCCATATATCAAGAAAGAGTTCGAAGTCATCCAGGCGACTGACGTCCGAAACCGTGCGTTTGTGCCTCTCACTACGCAATTCCACCTTTCCTGATCTTCTTATGTAGTTCCTGATCATATCCGCCAAACCTTGATTTCCAGATATGAATATGTGGTGGCAGAGAAGGAAGTAGTCCCTGACCTCACAGATACCCTCCGCCTATGTGCAACGTGTGACCAATGGTGTGCTTAGTAAGGCGCCATTCTATTTTCTCCCAGGCGTAGTTATTTATCGTAGATCAACAGCCCAGACACCGTCGGATGTGACAGATGCAAGAAATTCTTCCACATGGGCTGTGTCCAGCCTCCTCTCCTTGCGAAACCCTCACGTGGTTATGGTTGGACATGTGCACCCTGCTCTAAACGCCACGAAGAAGAAGTTGATAGTCACGAAGTTCGACATCTAACCCCAGTTACGAAACCCAAGTCAAATGCACCAGCTCCTCGCGGTCGAGGTCGTCCGCGGAAAGACCGTTCTCTGGCAGAGAAGGAAGAAAATTTAGACATCAAGTACTTCAAGATGTGGCCCTTCCGATATTTTGGGTGCGCATGTGATAGCCATTTTCCCCGTCACTGGGACCCCGGCTTACGCTTTTGTTCGCAAGTCAATATACAGTCGCGGAAGATACCCTTGGTGCGTCCCGAGAGTGAAGTTGACCAATTTTCCTGAATTGGAATGCAGATCCTGACGACCTCATCTTTCCCCGGGCGGCAACGCGGGTTGGTCCGAAGTACCAGGCAATGATACCTTCTCCTGCCGCCGACAATACTGCCTCCCCAGGTCTGAGGGCACACCTCTGCATGATAGAATGGTCACTAATAGATTCATCTCAGATGCAGAAGAACGCGGCGGCGACAGCACTGTCGAGGTCCTTGGCGCTGTTCATACATTGTCGGACGAGGAGGGTAGGTGCCTTCCGTTAATTGTCCTTAGGTAACTTCACCTGACCTTATTTTAGTGACAGAGCGTAAGCATGCTACTTCGAGTGTGTGCAATGACCGCCTAATTTCCCCCGCAGTGGAAGAATGGAAGGCGGCTCTCACGAGGAAGCCAGAGAACCTTTACAGTGTGGACTGGCTGACGGAAGCTGTTCGCCGATTTTCTCAGGCGTACTTGATGAATAGGGGCTGGTCCACCGTTGATATGAGCGTTCCCACTCGTACAGAGAAGGTAGTACTAAGCACAGTATACCTCCCTGCAAATTCACTGATGATGGGATTAAAGTGGAAGAGGGGCGAAACTAGGTATGCTGATAAAGAATGGACTGCGGAGGAGGTTGCTGCCTTCGAAGATGGTATTATGTTTCATGGTGCTGAGCTCCGCGCGGTCCGTGACGAGGTGGGCACGCGATCCATGCCAGAAGTTGTACGGTTCTATGGCCATTGGAAGAAGTGCGATTTTTTATCCGATTTCACGTTTTTCTGGTATCGCTGATCACATCCCATAGTTCGAGACTCAAGGAAGAAAATAAACGCATACGGGAATTACGTCTGTCCCACAAAGACGAAGAGGATGAAATATCGATATCCCAATCTATCACACCTCTTTCCGATGATGAGGGCTCCACGGTCCGCGAGCCTTCCAAGGGACATAACAGTTGTGGTGCATGCAGAACACGTGAATCTGAGACATGGTGGAGAGCGCCAAAAGGTCTAGCCACTGAGATTCTTTGCGATACATGCGGGACAAACTGGAGGAAATATGCTGACCTCAGTGTGCGACCTTTTCGTGAAGATGCGACACCTACCGGGAAGAAAGGTAGCGACAAACGGGAAGGTACTCCAATGAGTAGCCCACACCCAAAGCGACTGAGGGTATGGTTTTGAAACAGTTTTCGTGGATAGTATTCATTTTTCTCCAGACATCGCTTACCAATGGTACCACCCCCCCTCCGAATGGAACCACCGCACTTCAAGCTACGGTGCCAAGCGTGCCAAAAGATGGGTCCTCTTGGGAGAATTGTCAAGTGTCAAAAATGCTCATTGCGAATTCATGCTGGTGCGTTAAATGTGGCTGTGTGATCATCCGAATGAGCATCATCGATACCTAATGATTTTCCAAGGGACCTGGGGTGTCTTCGTGGATCGCGACACTTTGGAGTCGTACATATGTGCGGTGTGCAAGGACGAGAAAGCACAAGAAGCTTGCTTAGTGAGCTCAAACATTTCGCTACCCTTTTCAATGACTTCTGACGGGGATACATTGCTAGAACACTGATTGCGTACTTTGTCCCTCTCGGAAAGTTTACGAGAAATGGTCGGGGCATGCTGAATTTCTACGTGCGATTAAAGCGACCGAGGGGCAAGGCTGGGTGCACGTGCTATGCGCAGTTTTTTCGCCGGAGACTTCCTTCACGGATGCCTCGCGCTTTCAGGTAGTAGAGGGGATTAGTACTATACCGCGTCAGCGGTGGATAGTTGTGAGTATTTTTTTTCGATAGAAATCATGATGTCTTACCAATCTTGTAGAGATGTACTATATGCGGTGAAGGGCGTGGTGCCGTTTTCCGATGCGCCGAATGCGCTAAAGAGTATCATGCATCTTGCGCATGGAACGCACGGCACAGATTTGCTTTTGAAGTCCAACCGGTGCGAATGTCATATTCTACGTTCATGTGATAATCTTGTGGACTGAAACTTGCTAGGTTCGCAATCCCCGTCGTGACACTGTCCTGGTAACGCTCAAGGGGGAAACTGGAATTTTGACCCCTGTCATCTATTGCAAGGAGCATGACATAAGTAAGCGCGAACTATTTGACATATGCGAGACGGACGAGACAGGGGAGGTCAGTTAAATGGTGTCCTTCCTATCCCATCACTCAACCGATAGACAGAGCGTCATGCAAATATACACTCGAACATATAAACAGGCGCCTGTTTCCCAGGCACATGCATTGTTGCGCAAGGCAATGCATTTGGATATGGTGCTTAACAATCGTCCTGAAGTGGTTGACACGACCGAGTCTGATCCCCGGTGCGAGTGCTGCGGGACGCATTATTCTCCATGCTTTTATCGGAGCAAATATTATTCCGATCGATGGCGTTGTCATAAATGCAACTGGCCAAACCTGATCGGACAAAAAGCATGTTAGTAGACATTTCCAGGACGTTGTAGCATGACCTTGGCTTGTAATTATAGTTGTTCCGTCGTTTGAAGGGAAAGAGAGACAGGAAACTTCAGATGTATGCCACCGCAAGCAATTACTTCATCATCCCTTGGTGGGATTCGATGCATGTAAGTCATGCTGATTAATGATGCTGGTATAGCGCTGGCGATCCCGTGTGATCCTAAGTATGTATATACCTATATGAGTGCCTGACATTGTGTGCTTTGTGTTGGTGCGCAAGCTCCTGATCTTCCATCAATGCAACGATTGCGGCTTGGGCTGATTTGTCCGAAACGAGAACGTAGCTTCCTCGAGCGGGGCGTGCAAATTTTGCATTATACTCACCGCATATTCAAATACAGTTGTGCTTGCACATCTATATTTTCCTCCGAAAAATTATGGCACGAGTACAATGGTAAAGTAGTGACCGAATGCAAATACAGGTATGATATCAGATAGCAGGATAAAAATCCAATAACACCGGTTTAAATATGGCCGTCAAACGCATTTTCAGTCCCTGACCCTTTTGTAGAATAGCACGTAGGCAGGTCGGCCCTTTACAACCTATGAGGCTAAAACAACATTGATCAGACGGACACCCACTCACAACCACTTCTTTGGCATCAGTAGTGGTGATGCGGCTATCATCACAGTAGAGCCATGCACCACGGGATGCGATAAATGCGGTATCTGCCAGCAATAAGATCAGGCGTCTGGCTACGAGAAGCAGTGAGAACTCACAATGGCCATGGCTGAGACTACCGAAGTGGTTCGTGACACCATACAGATCGTACTTATAAGGTGGTAGTTGGACTTGAGCGTCGTCAGCGTTGCTGGGCGCTACGCCGTTGACAGAGCCAACCATGCCTGGGGGTAGGGGAGCAGGCATATAATTTGTAAGATCAAGGCCCTTGATGGGAAATTCCACAACGGTCTCAATTTTATCTGTGAATGGCCCTTTGACCGAGAAACGCTTGAGGTGGATCAGTAGTACTGGAGGGAGCCTGGACAACGTTAATTTTTTTGTAGCTTTACGCAGTTGTTTGCATTTCGGACAATGCCTTCAAGCCGCATCAGAAAATTAAAGGATGATTCCAGGAAAAACCTACCAGGCATCTGCTTGCTCCAAAACCTCCTCCCTAACAAATGTGTCTAAGCAGGAGGACAATGAGACCTTTGCCGCACTCCTCGAGGTTGGTATGGGAAGGGAGAGATACATGAACGAATTATAAGTAGTCGACGTCTACGACCAAGGGATGTTGTCAGGGGAACAAATCGCGGAATTGACTATTACGCACATGGTGACAAGTGAGACATTCCATCCTATTCCTGAACTGTCCTTGGAAGTAATCCACAACGAGGCTATCGTTGCGCATCTTGTAGATTGTCCATTCCTGTTCACTTGCAACCTGTTGAGGAAGTTTTTCAAGTTCGGCCTCACGCTCTGGCGTGGAGTGATTATTTGCGGGCTTGATGAGTATACGATTAATATCTTCGTGAAGGCCATCAAGAAGAAAGGTCAAAAATTCTTGGGAATCGTGCTGGTCAGATCCGCTGAATTGGGGGGCGTGATAACAGATAGATTTCTACATTTCCGTTAATACCTGCACAAGGTAAGGTAGGATAGTTAACCATACTCTGAAATTAAGCGGGTTGAGGTGAGGGAGCTCAGAATGCGACATGTCGTAAAGAATGTTGGCGAACGCATGTGCTAGCCTGCCCTCTGTACCCAGATGATTGTGCATGTTGACTGCGGATTTCCATCGCCCATCTGAGACAAGTCAGTACAACCACATAGTAGTCCTCGTCGCAAGAAATTACCTGTAAAGAACCTAGCAAACGGCACCGTTGCACGCAGACACTGGATCGTTGCATTCATGTAGCAGGTATTGCCCAAATTCTTCAATCCTGTGGTGGTGATCTGCGCATCTGGCCAATAAGTGACAGGGTAATAACTGTGAATGACCGGTGGCTTTGGTTCCGTTGACTGGGGTAATGTGGACAACGAATACGAGGCATGTACAAGGCGGGGCCGAGCATCCTGACGTTCGGAAGAATGCGATGCAACTGGTGGAGGCGGGCGTAGGGTGGGGAGTGGTAGGTCAGGATAATCTATCACCGGACGAGACGTAAGTGCTGTAATTGGAGATTGTGAGCCATCCATGTAGTCACTACGGCGTCGCGATGGATTTATCGATGCTTGGGGTGGAATGGAGACGGCGGTGAAGGGCGGATGGGGTGAGGAGAGCGAAGAGAAGTTTGGATATGAGATTGGGACAGCTGAAGTGTTGACATTGTTTGCAGGAGATTGAGGTATTACCATAGACCTGAAAGATGACTATGGAGAGTGAGTATATGCCTCAACATATAGAAGGAGAAACCTACTGGTTCTGAAGGGCTATAGTTGTGCGATGCTGTAGACGAGGGTCTAAGCATGGGACTCTTGTGGATAACAGAAACAGGCCCGATATCAGGGAGTACGTGGTTACTCGTACTTGATCGATGAGTCAACCGCCTTAGTTAGTGTTGACGACTTCCAACTGCAGCGGGTACTTACTCAGATAGCTGGGGTTGTGGATGTAAATCGAATGGTACTTTATCGCCTGAGGACACACCATTAGCAATAGGCTGAAGACGAGTTGACCCAGGTGGAGTGGAGGTTTGTAGTGGCACTGGCGTACTACTGAGACGGTTCTCAGCGACGCTTGTTGAGGTTCGCCGGGCGCTGGAAGCGCTTCTAGTGACTTCACTGTCCCCGAACTCCCCTTTCCATGCCTGTAGACCACCTATAAGGAGCATGGGCGGGTTCCTGAGCATCTTTTTGAGCGCAGTCTCGAACATGAGTCGAACGAAAGCTGAAAGAGGGCCTCCAGTGTCGTGCACCTTCGATGACGCATCGTACAGCACTACCAGCTCAAACTTGTCACGGTTCTGAAAGAGGACCGACTCTGTGGGAGGTGCAACGGTCATGGAATCTTCGATTGTCTCCGCTGAAGCGCTACAAACTGTCAGGTGGATCGCTGCACAGGGAATCTCTCATATTTACTTTACGCGTGTAAGCACAGAGGGCTCGAGGCACACTATTGCACTGTTCTTGATATGTTCTGTTTCGAACTCCTCTCGCGTTCGGATGTCGACAAGGAGCACCTTGTATTTATAAAGATAAAGATAATCAAAGAGCTGCCTGGGAGTTACGGCATTTGAGATTGGGAGCGTTCGCTTTTCTGTTAAGGGGGATATTTTGAGGGCGATGAAGAGGACGCGAAGTTATTGATCGAGGGCTTTGACGCAATTGGTGAGGTAGGGCGACTTATGAATGCATTCACAGTGGGCGTAACTGGCGTGCTCGAAGAACGTGGCCCAGGATCGATAGACAATGATGGAAAGGACTTCAGGTGAGGTGGCAATACCGACTCGACATCATCCGCATGAGCTACGAACGAATCGGTATCGGCAGAACTACCTTCGAAGGTTTGAGAGTTAGCTGAAAGCAGTGACAGATTCAGCTCATTCAAATGCTCGATATCCGGAAAAGCCTGTGCAAATTCAGAGATACTCATGTGAGGTGGACGGGGTGACGATGAATCTGAAGACACGGGGGATGGTGGGCCGAGACTTGATGGTGGGACAACGGCGTGCGGCGACGACCCTGCTGAACTACTCGCTGTAGCCAATGTATAATTAGGAAGTTGAAAGGGTTGCGGTATGGATGTAGATAGTTTGTGTATTAGTGCTGCATCCGATGATTTTTGCGTGGTTGACGACAGCGTATCCGGGACTTGCCGTGGGGGAAGCTTTGGTGTACCGACAGCAAGACCGGCATCGTTCAAGGACTTGACGCGATCAGCAATGGACGTTCCACCCATCCTGGTAGCGGTGTTAGAAACTAGATCACTGTGAAAGCAATGAGGAAATGCATGGGTAACACTCACGTTGAGGTGGACCTTTCCAGATCGGTCAACCTTGATTCGATGTCTTCGACACGTTGTTTCAGATCATTGCCGTCAGTCTGATAGATTAATCAGCCAAAAAACGGTGACTGAGAAGCGCATCACAGACCTTCTGAAAGTTGACAAACTCCCGGTACAAGACGCCGTGCTTCCCAAATTTGCTCTCGTTCATGAACTCACTGCTGTTCATGACCATAGCAGCAAGGGACCCAGCTTTCAAGAGGGCAGAGAGCGCGCTCTTAAGGTCACCCTTATTTTCGTGGGATTGTGCCATCTGCAATTGAGAGCGGGCAGTCCTGAGAAGCGAGATCGCAGATATGCCCTTTGCGTGCCGTCGAGCATCGTCTTTCGCCTTTTCTTTGATTTCCGAGATGCTCACATTCGCGTTGGACGTATCGGAGCCATTCTGCATGGTTGGACTTGGTGTATGGTGGTTTCCGGGGTGGGTAGACGAGTATATGACGCCGCTCTCACTGTACGATGATCCAAAGCCTAGTCTCGGTGGTGCAGGGGGATGTGCAGCTACAACAGGCATCAAGCAAGGAGTCGTAGACAGACGGCGCCCACTGAGCTGGTTCCTCTACCATACGCACAATGGGCGAGCGGTAATTACGTAATCCACGCAGTTCCGCAGAAAACCCGTGACATGGATCATCCCATCACGTGCGTCGAACACACACGTGACCATGTCGCGTATTTAGTACTTCTCCGCGTTCGGCTTTCTGAGCGGATAAGTCGACGATGGCAGAAAGCAAAAAACTCGTTCACTGGGCTTTGAACGCGTCCGTGTCAGAACCCTTCTCGGAAGCATCGACTTCAAGTTTTGTGTCGACCCCGAATCTCCAGTACATCAACTCTCAACTCATCGCACATGGCTTCACAACCGCGCCTGGCCTATCCCTCGATGGCATATCCAAGGCAGACTCCGAGGTCGTGGCGAAATGTCTGCTTACCATGCTAAGCCAGAGAGTGGTACATAACTTCCAAGTGATATTCTTCAGTCTCCACGTCTCACCCTTTGTCAGGATGACATGTCGCGTACAGAAGATCTCTCCACAAAGTTACGCACACTGGCCTATGACCATGAACGACTCATGGATATGCATCATACCACAAAGGAAAAGGTAGCAAGTGCAGAAAGAGAAGTAAATCAGTACAAATCACGTTTAGCGTGAGCACCTGCATTTACCCAACGTTTGGTCATTGACTCTAGCCCACACATCAGTACAGCAACTCGAGCCCTACAGTCCTCCGAATCAAACCGTAAGCAGACAGCAGCAGAACTCCAGCGCACTCGGGCATCACTTCAGGGCATCCGCACTGCGCATGTCACAGAACTCAGGAAGAAAGAGAAAGAAATCGAACGGATGATAGAGAAGTGGAATAAACTTGCAGAGGCACAGTCAAAAGTCTCCGCCGCTTCCTCTGGTATCTCAATTCATGGCGCAAATGCAGAAATCGTTTCAGGATCCGATAGCGTAGGGAAGAGCAAAGGTTATCTTGATGTCGCCCTTGAGCATGCAGAATCTTCGCGGGCCGAACTTTTCGCTGAATCTACGCGACTCAGGCGTCTTGTAGTTACGTGCGCCAACCGGATACAATCGCTAACGCATAAAATACGACTCGTGCTGTCCGTCGAGGAACAAGAAGAGGTGGATTTTCATCTAATGTCGCCCTTTTTGACTGACAGAAAGGCAGCCTCCGACTTTAAATCATGATGCATTGTTCCCACTCGCTCCTATCAATGCCGCAGAGGAGAGGCTACTGTCCTTGTTCAGTTCGGCGGACAACGCACTTGTCACACTGTCTACGCCATTCTCAGGAAATGTCCAATACCAATGCCAACCCATCCACCATTTCCTCCAGTACCCTGGATACAACCGAAAGCCAGGACTTGAGAGCCATTATAGAGAAGTTACAGGCTGAATTGGGTCATCCTTGTTTCCTTCCGGTCTTTACAATAGCTGAAACAATACCTCCAGAGGAAACGCAGCTCCGTTGTGAATCACAATCTGCAGAAATCCAAGCCTTGATAAGCCGAGTCGCCGAACAAGCTGCTTCGCTGGACTTCGCGCCACCTGGATACCGAACTAAAGTTGGCTCCTGAACGCGAGAGGACTGGATCGAATTAAGAAGGAACTCGAAGATGAACGGGCGAAAGTTCACAGAAGCTGCTGTTAAGCTCATTAAAGAAAGAACTGCTCTGGAGGTAAGAGTAGACGTAACCCTACATCGCCATCAAGTTCTAGCTCATGGCTCACTCAGAACGACCGAATTAAATTCTTGGAAGAGAAGCGGTACCTGGCATCAGCAAATTCAGGCTGCATCCTCCACGCCTCCACTGATCTCCAACATAATGCCTGCCGAACCGTCGCAGAAGAAATCACCACGAAAATCACCGCGGAAGAATAAAGTAGTTGGAAAGTCCAGCAGCGGAAGTAAAGTTCGCACATCCCGGAAATTGACCGTCTTTTCGATACCACCACCTACAAATACTGAGCCTGCATACGAGACCGAAGTGATACCGATATGTGTGTCCGCATCTAGCGAACAGGCTCAACGCACTACACGAGAGTCCATACTTCCGACATCCTTTGTGCTCCCACCGCCATCTCCTAGGACTTCCTTACCCCCTCCGCCAAATACTTTGCTCGGTCCCTCGAGGGATGTCTCTTCAGGTAACGGTGCGAGAGCAGACGGCTCATCCGAGATTGTTCTATCTCCATCGTGTCACCCCACCACAAGCATTGTTCCTCCTCACAGTATGGGAGAACCCGACCTTTCCGACGTGCAGCCGAACGGAGAGCCGACACCTCAAACACCGTCTGCAGGTCAACGCCCCTTTCCGATGGCGAAGCCCCTTGCGCCTCGCATGACCCACGCATACTCACCAGCGAAACCTAGTCCGCTCAGTCGCATTCTTATGCTTGGCGAGTCGCTCAACAGTATAGAATCGCTACCTTTTCCAGCGATCAAGAAAGCTGATCTAACATCGACAACCTCATTGAGACCACCCTCTAACTACGTGGAAGATGATGAAGACAGTCCTTTGAGGGAGCAGAGGACCGGGAAGAACTCCATTACCAACCACCAGCGGACCGGTGAGGCGGCCAATGGTCTGCCGAGGGCGAAGGCGCACACACAGACTAACGTTCCTGCGAACACTGGCAAAACCAAGACGAGAGGCTCACTTGAGAAAGAGAATAGGGGTAAATCCTCTCTCAAGATATCTCCGGCCACAGTACAGCACGGAAAACTGCCGAGCAATAACAAAGCTGAATCATCAGCAAAGGTCGTGGCCAAGACTATCCCGAAACCCCCGGCAGGAAGAGGTGGTGCTAGAAGAGTTCCCATCGGTAGCACAGAAGCTGCGCCTGGATGGAAAGGGTGATGGATGTCGCATAACCTTGACTTGCATTCGTGCAATACCCATGGTGAAACTTTGTTTCTCGTACATATTCAGCCGATCTGTTTCTTTGTTGCATATGGAAAACTTGTGAATACATTTATGTATGATGACGTGTTATGTCAATTCGAATTCCCTATATTGCGCGAGTGACCAAGAATGATGCGAAGTACGCCTGCACATCTTCCAGGGCAACGGCTGGGGCAACCATTCCGACATATCCATCCGGCCGCACGATCACAAAGGTCACTTGTTCGGTACTGATGCCATATCTTTTGTAGGCACCACCACCCTTACTACCCGTGACGTCAGTATCGTCAAGCAGGACTCTGAAGATAAATAGACACATAAATGGTTGCATTCAGTGGGATTATTATTATCAAACTTACTTGGACCAATGAGGTCGGAGAATCGCAGGCACGCTCAGATAGTTAAATTTATTCTTATCGCCTGCCACGATAGTTATGATATCAAACATAAGGGAGACCTGACCACCCATGGGATATTTTCGTAAGAAACTTGTGGGTAAACTCAGTTCGTCGGCAAGCGCGTTAATTCTCCAAAAGTCGGGATTCCTTCATGTCTCCGAGAAAAACAAGAATCTTAAAACGAATATCAGCAGGTAGCAAGTCCTGGATTTCCACCGGTCGAGCATCGGCTGCTCGGATGAAAAGCTGAGGGAGCATTCGCTCCCCGATGACGAGATTCTCGGCGCATTTCTGATGTTCGGCATTGACGATCGCAGAAGGAGAGTAGTGCACCCCTATGCCGCTCGTGAAACCACCGAAAGTCTGGAATGCCCTACAGGAGAGGTGTGTAACATGTCAACTCGGGTAATATTACGGGTGGGACTACGCACTTTAAGAATTCTTCATGGGATACGCCGTCTTGGTTGTCTGAGGTCCTCGGCTTACCCGAGAACAATGCTGCGAACTGCTTGTCGAAGTCGATCAAGTCTTGGGCGTACTTTCTTCGTTCCGTCTCATACTGCGAAGACATGGTGAGCTGGAAGGTTTGTATCGATACTGATGCACCTACAGTCTTCAAAACCGAGGGATTTGCCCAACCCCTAAGAACCTGAACAATTTTCCACGCTGCGCATCGATCAGTGCTGATTTTCCTAAAGGTAACTAATGCTTACCGAGGTTGTGCGTATCATTCATACTCGCGTTCATTCCCTGCCCTGCGACTACATGAGTGGCTGATAACTCCGACTCACGCACTGCACTAACCTGCCTTGGGTGAATGCGTGTGACACGCATCGCCTGCAATGAATACACGATCTTCAACGGAATATCTGGATGCCACTCGCTGTCCGACTACCCAAAACCATCTAAGAGCTGAGTGCTGATGGGGAGAGTCAAGAACGTACTGATGTATAAAGTCCACCATTCCACATCTGACGATGGAGATATATGAAAGGGCTGGAATGTTTTCCCTGCGACCTACGTATGGCGATTCAAGCATTCAGTAGCACTTAATTTAAGAAAGCCGGCCCTCACCTCAAAAATTCTTTCCCAACTCATCCTGGTTTTATCGACCCTCCCAGTTCCCGGATCCACGACGTCGTTCTCTGACAACTGGACGTAGAGTCGCACTTTGTCACCTTCGCGTGGAATAACCATGGATGAGCCATTTGTGGAGTGTATAGCCGTTTTGTTTCGTATGTCCGGAAAGTTGGTATCCGGAATCATGTCCACGACCCCCCAGACATAATCTCCAAGGCCAATTTAGGACAATCAAAGGAAGAGTGGACAACGACGAGTATCTACCTGTTTGCTCTCCTTCCATAGCGATTCCGAGAGCCTTTCGAACCCACGAATGTGCACCTTGAAAAGGTATATAGTCTCTTCAAAGAACAATACTTGCGGAAGTTACTCACCGTCCGCACCGACAACATATTTCGCGTGGACAACCTCCAACCTGTCCGCATCGGTAGTTGCATGCAAGTGTGCAAGCGTTACCTGCAGTTTTGTAAGGGAAGGTGTCATGTGTACATCTTGAACTAATTAACCTTGATCGGATATGAGGACAGACTATGAAGTTCCTCGGGGTCTTGTGAAAGTTCGATAGCCATCGGCCTAACAGGCCGGTCTACTCTTAGATTGTGCACAGCCATCGAGTCCAGGAACAGATGTTCGATGGCGCCTTGGTGGAGCGTGACCTAACGCCAGGATGATTTACCAGGAGCATGGATACCAAGCCCCTTGCCCGACATACCTCGAAAGGGTAACGTGCAGTTGGCGCCGTTACGTCAGGAGCACGGCCCGTGAGCTGATTGGACGCGTAAGTTCCGCTCTTCCTGTAGGAACAGCCTGGCGTCCTCACCTCGATCTCACCCGCGTGATTCGGGTTGTAGAATGCCTGTCGAGAGTGTTCGAGTTTTCACAGAGATGAGACTTAGTTGTGTGACGTACACACATGTGCATCTGATTTCCCTCCTGCAACAGACGTTCCGCGAGGCCATAGCTCTGCGTACAACCTTTAACGTGATCTCAAATAGTAGACAGACTGTAAGCTCACTTGCAAAACTTCGATCGTCCTTGGTTGTATACCATCTGCTTGGCCAGCAGCAACCTTGGCAGGTCTGAAAATCGATTAGCTTGCAGGCAACTTCGGATTCATCTTGGAGAACCTTTGGTCAATGATTCTGACCACTACGTCCCCTGCAGCGGCGAGGGCGTTTCCACACATGAGTCCAGCAGGACCGGCTCCGATAACAAGAACATCGACATAGCTCTCGAGCTGCTGAGGGGGCATGGTAGCGAGGGTTCAGAAGATCGTTGGTGGTGAAACCCGTGCCCTAAGAGTCCTGCGTAGCGCCTCAAGGTTAACGCCATTACTGATACTCCGGCGAATCAGGAAAGCAAGACCACACGCCACACAATTGATTACCGTAGTGGACATTGATGTCGACCAGGATTGGGACGGCTAAATAGATACTGTGAAACCTATTGGAGCTGCAGGCACCAAATTGAAAATACCTTATCGGCAGACAGAGACGACTAACATCGTGTGTAGTGTTGAGCCTCCGTTAATCCGTCGGCGAGTGACTACTACATAGCTTCTAATTTCTAAAGCCCGTCCCTCGTTCGACGGACAGTCAGATTTCCTCACACCATGATGGAACCATGACCTAATACCTACTTTATTCGAGTACTACTGATGCGGGCGACAGCCGTCCTCACAGAACCGAGTCGTCGCTCGTGTAAAGGAACCATTGAGGTATGTGCGCGGCCTGCTAACCCGCAAGTCAGATCACGAAAACTTCCTAACAAACTCTGGATGGGGATAACTGCAATGCGCAGCATTCTTACGAAGACGGCCATGATGTGCATCACTTTGTGCCAGGTGCGATTTCAATGCCGATATCAGTCATTTACGATCATGGTATCTTCAAACTAGGACATATGTGTTCCGCTTTTTTTCGACCACGTCTACATGCATCGTGGAAGAACGGGTTCGTTCTAACTGGGTGGCGGAGAAGGTCAGTACGTACACGATCTGGTTCTAATCGCCACTATTTGTCACTGGGGCTTCCCAAGTGGCATAGAACTTTTCTCACTCGTTACCTTGTTCCCTTCAAGCTCGCGCATAATGTTTGGGTGGAGTTCGGTCGCGTGGGTTGTAAGTTGTAATAATGTAAACTCACAGAGAAAATCTTCCGTTTCTGCTTTGCGAACACCAATCAACAAATCCAGCCGGCATTGCACCAAGGAGCTATCGAATAGATCTTTCTGGCCTCTGAGAAAACCCATGGAGCCGAGGTTCACAGATCCACTTGACCAGTCAAATTGAGTTATCGAACGATCCGAGCGCTGACTCGGGTCATCTCACCTTCCGCGACACCTCTGATGCATCCCGATAGGTGACCCTGGAACCTCCTAGTCCGGATGGTACCACTCATCATGAAGCCATGCGTGCCGAGTTTGTCCTTGGTGGCGATGGTAGCCTAGTGATCAGACATCACTGGGTCACCTCGGTTGAGAAGTTCCAAAAAGTGCACACTTGTGGGTGTGGCGGATGGCCAGGAACAGACCGGAAAGAACACTGATGTACGTTCTCAGGGAAATCAGTTACCAGGGAAAACCCGAATGGATTCTCGCATGAACAATTCATCAAGTGGGTATACGACACCTTACATTCAATGGCTCAGACTGATGTTCCTTAGAACTGTTGGAGATTGAATCACCACAGTGTGATGTATATTTTGGTGCGAGTTTTTACTTGCTTACATAAGCACTTAGAGCGCACTTAGTAGTACATTTTGGTACTGTTTCCTCAGTAGTTGAGTCACTACTGAGGGTATGTTCACATATATTCTTTACCAGTACTTACTTACTGATTGACCTGTAGCTGCCTACAGGTACACTAATATATTTAGTAGTTGAGTCACTACTGAGGCTGCCTACAGCCCTTTTCTACAAGAACTCAGACCTTCAGAGACTTTACCACGACATCAGGGTGCACTGCGATGGATCTGTTCCCATTCATGAGAATGCGCTTCCAGGCTTGCTTTGTAACATGGTGGTTGGCGGACGTGTTGCTCCATGAAACTTTGTCGGTGCTGCAGATTCGATATAACCTGTAGGATTTCTCTTGAGGTACGCCCAAGCGGATGCATTGCGACGATCATACCACTGGATTGAGTGTACGAGATCAACAAATATTTCGCAGGTTTTATGAATGCTTGAAGCCTATAGCCGATGCGTACATTCTGCCGCAGGGCTGCATATCGTGTAATGTTTCCGGGTACACGCATGTAGACTTCATAGAGTTCTTAAAGGTTGTTCCACCTCAGGGTGGTATATGATACTGTGCTTTCAAGAAGCCTGCGAATAGTAGGTATCGCGTGATACCTGCTCTGCAGGTTACTGAAGTGTGTGTGCCCTCCATATTTTTAAATGCGAAACTTAGAATTTTGTCAATGGCCCCGGGTACTACAACCAGATGGCACCGTCATCCCCAGAAAAGCAGGTTACATGACAGCTTAGGAGGTACCAGTCGACTAATATCTCCCTTACAACCTGGGGGAATTGACTAACGGCCTGCATGGGTGGGGAGGTATTAGGTATCCATCGACATTCCTGGGAGATAAAATGTGACGAAGTCAATCATGTGAGCGGTCTTCTGGAACTGGAAACGAGGCCGAACAATCCGCTTACAGTAGAATTCAGATGAATTGAATGACTGTTACCCAATGAACTGAAAATACCCTCAGCTACGTATATGTTCAGTATGATAAGTACACGAATATAATGGTCAGTATACAACAGCCGGTCCCCACTCCGCCCGCCACGGGTTGGGAAATACAAGCAAAAGTTTGCCAATTTACACCTCGCTATATAGCACACACTGTGCGTATTCCTCTTTCTCTGTGCCCTCCTTCGTTAACAAAATTTGGCGAATCTGATCAGTAGACGAGTCAGTGCATGCTCGAACGATAGGCACCCAACACTCACCTCTGGAGGTGGGTTGAGACCCAAAGCTTCGGCTCTTTCCCATCTCTCTAGTCGTGTCATCCCAACGCATGGTCCATACTCATAGGACCTAGCAGGCAGTGTAAGTATGCGGATACTTACGTTGCTGGTAATTCTCACATGTCAAAGACACGAAGCATCTGGATGATCTTGTTCCCACCATTTCCATGAACTATACAACAGAGTATGTGAGTGTTGAGACTCAGTTTCGCAGAGAACGTTTCTACGTACTGGGTTGCGCATAACCCATCTTCTCCCTGGCTTCTTTATAATACGTATGGTAACGACCGGCCTTGTCTTCTGTATCAAGATGTTCCCGTTCAGGAGCAGTGGGAACGTCCTTCACTTTCTTCGGTTTCTCCCTCGATCTCCTTTGCGGTTGAACACCATCTCGAGTCCTCTTAGATGGGATGCCTGAAGGCAAGACCTCTCCAGAAGTGTGGTCGAGTAGATATACATCAGGCTCCTCGACTAGGGTATCGTTGTTCTCCCCGAGTTTGTCCTGCTTCTTGTCCTCGACCTGCTTCGACGAGGAACCTATGGGTTTCTGGGATTTCGTGCTATGGGCGAGATCGGTCCGTTTAGCAGTTTGGAAACTCAGTGTTCCTTGCTTCATCTTCGAGGGATTTCTTGTTGGCGCCATATGCGCAGCTGAGAACACGCAGAGGATATGGTGCAGGTACGAATACGCTGTTGAACGTTGAACGTTGATCCAAGTCAAACATGCGTCAGGGGTAGACTCACAGCCACCAAAAGTATCTCATGGGGATTCAAACAAAGCATATGGCAGAGGGCCGACTAGCTCAGTTGGTTAGAGCGTCGTGCTAATAACGCGAAGGTCTTGGGTTCGATCCCCACGTTGGCCATAGTTTTTTTTACACAGCTTTTCGACTGTTCCCCCCTAAAGAATTAAGGCGCTGTGGTTTCTTCAGATCTTTTTCGAGGGTTATGGCCCAGAAACCTGAAGTCCTGCAATCTATTACACGGGTAGGGATTGCTGTATTCTCTGCTTTGTTGTCAGTGGCTCAAGGTATCTACAGCTCAGTAAGTATGTGGTGCGGATTCTCGGGCAGGTAAGCATCAAGATGTACTATAACACTCGGATCTGACCCGTCGTTTGGAAAGAATCCAGGAAAATATACACTGCAGGGTGGCTACGTCTTACCCTTCGGGTTCCTTTGATGGCTGAAGTTAGCACTAGGTACTAACACCTATCTTATCGGTGAAGGTCGCCCATATACCCTCGTCGATACCGGTGAAGGAAAGCACGAGTATATCCCTCTCCTCGAATCTGTCCTTCTTGAAGATGATGTTGGAGGAATTTCCGACAAGGGTCAAGGCAAACGGCATATCTCCGATATCATCATCTCCCACTGGCACCCAGACCACGTTGGTGGAGTCCCCTCTGTCCTAGACCTTCTCCGTCGTCTCTGGGATGCACAGAATCCTGACCTCCCATTTAAACCTCCCAGATTACACAAGTTTCCGCACACGCTTCTCCCTGACAACAGGTTAGCGCTTGTCAAGGAAGCCATTCTGCCTGGCTCCTACGACCCAGGCGTCGCAGGAGCACTCTTCCATGACCTCAAAGACGGACAGTCTTTCCCGATAACTACCTTCTCTCCATTGCCCGAGGACCCTCCACAGCTCCGGGTTCTCCATTCTCCAGGACATACAGAAGATTCCATATGCCTGCTTTCTTCTGGTGACAAGGTACTGTACACGGCAGACACCGTACTGGGTCAAAGCAGCACGGTCTTCGAAAACCTCGGCACGTATATGGCCACCCTCCGTTCCCTCCTCTCTCTGCGTGAAGAATATGACATCCTCTACCCGGGACACGGTCCTGTAGTACAGGATGGAGCGCAGAACATAGAGGCGTACATCAACCACCGCATGGAGAGGGAAGAGCAAATTCTAAGGGTGATGGAACAACCTCCCCCCGAAGGAAAGGACTCGTGGTCTACATGGGATATTGTGTCAATAATTTACGCAGCGTATCCTCGAGAGTTGTGGATGTCAGCTGCTATGAGCATAAATCAACACCTCGAGAAATTAGTCAACGATGGTAAAGTCAGAAAACTCGGTGGGGAGGGGAAAGATACTCAGTGGGAATTACTTGTTGAAAGTTTCCGTTCAGTCTTCTAGCACACGTCAGTAATTGTAGAACAATAGGCTGCCCATCTAACAGTGTTTACCCTACAATAGTGACCCTTTTTTTTTGTGGTGGGCGGCTAAGGGTTGTGTACAGCGTGATCGGCTTGTTCCGAAGGTGCCATTCCATTTCCCCTGCCACAGTGAATATCGCGCCGTTCCTGCTTTCCAGTATACCACGACGCTGCACCGACCATCGGAGCTCCATGGCAGGCAACGCTGGCGACAGTAGCGCCTTCACGGCAAGTGACCATAGAGTTTGTCCACCTTCGCCATCCCCGTCACCGGAGGCGAATGATTCTGTCGGTGCGTTTCTCCGGCCACAAGGCGTTGACTTTGGCGGTCAGTTTCGTGTCTCATCGTGCACGTTGTTTTAACCCACTCCGACAGCGCAACATTGCTCTAGGAAGCGAGAACGAGAGGTCTCGCTTGAGCCCGCCTTGCCCAAAACATCTATACTCGCAGTACGTCTCATTTCTTTACCTGTCCATGACGTAAAATTCACAAGTATTCCCTTTTGTCGTCCATCAGAACGCGTCAGACGTCAAGTCGCCCGCAAAGAAAGGCCGTGTACATCCTGACTCCACCCTGGAAGAGGAAGATGCCCAGCAACGATCGCGCTCTCGGACACCGCCCAATCCAAATTCACCGGCATTGGGCGTGTCTCCACCACACGAGGTCAAGGTTAGGCAGATCAGCCAGGGTGTTGAAGATATCAATTGGCAACGGCAACGTCCTCTTCAGAACAATGCCGAGTCGGAGAGTCACGATGTTGAGGTTCTGCAAGATAAGGAAGATGGACAAACAATTGTGCAAGAGAAACCCGACGAAGACCAAGACGAGCCATCTTCTTCCTTTCCTCCTGTACAGGACACGGAAGTCGACGCCGACGAGACAGCAGACCTCCCTTCTAGTCTGCCTCACTCGCGTCGAGCTTCTGAATCAGAGGTAGCCGAACCAGAAAAGGGATTGAAGCGTAAACTCGCAGACCGCGGCACCAGTCAGGGCCCGGAGAGTGCTCCATCCAGCCCCTCAGTTCATACAACATCTACAGAGCCGGTCAAGCGACCGAGAGATGACGGAGGCGACGACGACAATCCACGTCAGCCGAAGAGACAGTCTCCTCCCCCAGAACAACAGGAGAAGCCTTCTGCGGCGACAGAAACCTCCACTCCGAAATGGGTAAGTGTCATTGCACCGCATAGTGCTACCAAATAATTCACTTTCTTTCGTTAGAGTGGCTTCATGGCGTATGCTTCTGCAGCCTCTCCGTTTGCATCTGTCAAGGGGCAGAACGTTTTTGCTAGCGCGTCTAGCAACAAGAAACCTCCAATGTCACCCACACCACCGTCAACCTCACTTCCAGGTAATAGTAATCTCATCCGGCCGCCTCTACCCCAGACACCGCTGGCAAGTCTAGCCCAACAATCCTACCTGCAGCAAACGCCGCCGAGCACAGCTACTAAGCGCACTGGTTTCGAAGCGTTCGCAGGGTCTGCTTCTCCCTTTTCGCCCTCGTTCGGGCATTCACGATCAATGTCCCCTGTAGCGGCCAGCAGTAGGAGTATATTGGTTCGTAGCAAGTCCCCAGTCCGACGGGCAAATTTTGGCGCGAATGCGGGTGCCTTCTCATCATATGCTAGCGGTGGTACACAGGCGTTCGCAGTACCCCACCCCAAGCGTGCAAGGGCAGAATCACCGAGTAACGGGTCATCGAGGAGTTCCTTGGAACGGAGAGAGAGTTTTTCCCTCGGTGCTCCTGGTTCAAATGAGAATAGCACGAGCGGGGAAGACGAAGAAGAAGACGAAGGAGAAGGAGAAGACGAAAAGGAAGAGAACGAGGGTGTGCCGTCATCATTTGGCGAGAAACTTAGATCGGTCAAAGATGTTGAGGACAGTCACGGTGACCGAGAGAAAGAAAAGCTCACTGAGCAGGAGGGTATGCTCATTCACCTTGTTGTCACGATGCAATTGACATCAATCCCTCAGTACTCACCGGTGAAGAAGAGGAAGAGACGATACATCAAGTTCGCGGAAAACTCTATGTGCTTTGTCCGCAGAACCAGTGGAAAGAGAGAGGAACTGGTCAATTAAGGCTGAACGTTCGCCGTGCAGATGGTGGCGGTGCTCGTCTCGGTAAGTTATTGTGTTGGCCCAATTTATCGTGAGCACTGGCTGACATGTTTGCACCATTCGTAGTGATGAGGAAAGAAGCAGTTTACACCGTCATACTGAATGTGACACTTTTCCCGGGCATGAAGTGTTTCATTGCTCAGGACCCGAGATACCTCCGTTTCAGCGCGATTGACGGGGGTGCTACGGTTCACTACAACTTACGGGTAAGCTTCGTCTCTGCTCCAAGTCCTCTTATACTGATTGTTCCACTAGGTTTCCAATGCGAAGATTGCGCAGGAGTTGCTTGAGGAGATCGATGCTAACATCCCACCTTAACTTCCACCACTCGAAATTCACGATTCTCAGTGACGTTTTACTACATTTAATGTTAACGTTGACACACGTGTAAAATTACAAGTCCCCTCCTTGTATTGTCTGGAGCACTTGCTGGTGAGACGTACTGTCTCTGTTCGCTAAGTCAGGCAGGAGAGCTCCATGATTCTAATGAAGTCAGTTTACTATTCTACTTACAAGTCAAATTCAATTGGTTCGATCTCCACAAATGTTCTTAGGCGAACCCGCGCACTCACAACACCAGGCTATTAGTTGTTATCTCCGCAGAGGATCTCTTAATGCAATATCCGAACACAAGACCTCGTTTAAACATGCCACTAGCAATTTGGGGGTGCACTCGACACATCTATAGCGCGACAGCTTTCCACCGACCTACTAACTGATTCCCTCTCAACACCAAAAGATCTCGCAACATCTGCAGGGAGTCCTTTACGATATTCAGCTTGCTCCCAGCGACCTCGTGCCACTCTACAGGAACCTCAACGATAGGTATTGACAGTTGCTTAGCAAGTAGAAGCAGTTCTACGTCAAATATCCACGTGGCAAGATGTTGTGAGGGGAATATCTTTTGGGCAGCACGGCGAGTGAAGAGTTTGAAACCACACTGCGTATCTCGGATATCGCCTACGCCGACTATCCTGAGTATAGTGTGTAAACCATACATGAGAATGTTACGCAACAACGACCGCTGTTTTGCAGGCACATCAGAAATCGGATGCTCGACAAACAGAGGTAGGTACACGGATATACCTTGACTACAGCCTCTGTTTTTACGAGGTGCGCTCGGCTACCAACGGCTACTGCAGGCTCGTTCTTTGGGGCAAGTTTATCCATACTCTTCCATAAGTGCTCCAGGTCTTCGAAGCGACTGGCACCGTCAGCATCCACCATGAGAAGTCGATGACCACGGGAGTGTAACATGCCGTGTCTCACTGCTCCGCCCTTGCCAAGGTTCTTCTCGAGTGTGATGACGCGAATATCACTCCGGGGATGATGTGACGCAAGCTTCAGAGCAAGGACTGAGGTGTCGTCTTTTGACCCGTCGTCGACAATGAGTACTTCATACGTCCGAGAGGATCTTATGGCAGGCGAATTCAAATGTGCCAAAGTCGCTTCTAGCATGGACGGGAGGCGGCTCGTTTCATTATATGCGGGTATAACAACACTGAGGTCGACCGAGCCTCCATCTGCAAGGGAGGGTAGCGGTAGCGGTTTTCGAGGGGAAGCTCTAGAACGGTACGTCTTTTCGGATGCACGCGTTATTATCGAGGGAGGAGAAAGGAAGACGAGAGCTAGATAAAACTAAACATAGTCAGTGAGAGTGCTCCAGTGTACCATGGCAATGCGTCCCGTATGTTTCAGAAAGGCGGGAGGGAATCCCTGACCCAGAACATGTCGTCCTCGCCGCAACGCAAGGCCTCAAAAGAGACAGCTCGAGGCTCAAAGAACAAGGATGAAAGGTAGTTCATCATCGTGTAATACTTTGTACTGCATAGACGGAAGCAGATATGACACCACTCACAGCGGGTATCAAGGCCACCACAGCTGTGAATGTAACGCTGGCAATCAGTAGTGGTGCATCCATTGCTGAGCGAAAGAACTTGTTACAGTCTCGTGTCGAGGCCCATACAGCAATCGAAATTCGAATGCGAACGAGAGTGCTGATTGAAACGAGCGACGTTTTCTCGTGGGCCAGATCCAAGTTACAATAGAACACGTGATATTATTCACTTATTAATGGTGTGTTTTACTAGCCTTCCAAAGTGATTAAACATCGTCCAAAGAAATCACAGAAGCTCGGTGCAACCAATGAAAACTCTCAATATCGTTACCTTTATCGCACGATCAAGATTCCAAGCGTGGAGGATGTTATACCGTTGCAAGTACGTGTTGAGATCAGCATCCGAGAGAGTTCGGAATGACAGTGCATTTAGCAAAGCTGGCAGCCCAACCTAGGGTCATTGAAAGGATCTGTCAGAATTGGGAATTGAATGAAGAAACCGTGCCCTCTCACCATCTGCGGTAGTTCTGTTCCACCGTTAGGTAAGCGAAAAGGAATCACTTTGTACTCCTGTTCGAGTCCACCTCCGCACCCTCGATTGTAAGTCTGACATCATACATGTGAGTCCAAGTAGCTAATGGGAAAGTGCTGATGAGGCGACCTGATATAACACTTCAACCATATCGATATGTGTCTTCTCCATGCGGTTGGCGCGTCCACCAAGAAGGTGAAGTCGTTGGTTGATGTCGTCAAACTCCTGTGACTGTACCTCGGTTAAACCTCTGGTTGATGTCATCGAACTCCTGGTTGACCTCGTTAAACTTCTGGCTGATGCCATCGAACTGCTGATTGACGTCGTTAAACCTCTGGTTGATGCCATCGAACTGCTGGCTGACGTCGTTTAACCTCCGGTCGATGGCATCGAACCGCTTGTCGAATTTACCAATGCACTGGTTAAGCTGCAGAACGAGATGTAGCACGTCTGTAGGACCATCCTGGTAAAGGTATCCCTTCGCGACGTCATTAGAGCTTGCGGAGTCGGTGTCTCCTGCAGTTATGGCTAGTCCAGGAGAAATGAACACCGGCAATGTATTTTGTGACTGTCAGTGCACATACCTAGCATATCCTCAACACGTCGACAAAACAACCACGCTCTGTAGATGTCCAACAGATTGGGGAGGTCAGCGGGTAGAGGAGGAAGTTCAATCTTAGGAGAGTTGAATTCGTGCCACTTAGGGGCATTCCAATCATGGCTGTAGGAGTGCCACAAAAATTATGTAAATAATTTACACAACGAAGTGGTAAAGGAATGGCAATAGAAACAAACAGGCTGAGTACTTACCGTACTTGAGCTGAAAAATGCTGTCACATGGAGCGACGCAACTGAGGAGTATTCCAGGTTTACTAGAGAGGCTCGAACAAGGATGAAGTGGAAAGCTAGTGATTCATTGTGCCTCACAGACGGAATAAGATCATACGACACCAAGAGACTCACAGCGGTGATAGTAGCGACCACAACTGTAAATGTAATACTGACAATCAGTACTCAGTAGCGGTGCATCAATTGTTGAGTGAGAAAACTCTGTGTTAAAGTCCACGCGCAGGCAAAACAATTAAGAGAAGTGTAATGTAACGGTCGAAATACGAATGCGAACGAATGTAGTATGTACTTACAGTAACTATGTATCGTGTGTCGGCATTTGGACATTCGAAGATCGTGGTGGTATTAGATTTTGTCGCATCCAGGGCACCAGATGAACCTCCTTCGGGCCACAAAAACATACCAGAGGATCAAAACAGGACCACCTGTCGTCCCTTTTTGGCCTCGGATTCATTACTTGTACGACCGGAGTTAAAAGTGGTCCCATGGCTGGTATGTATAAAAAGAGGCCCGACAATCTACTAACCGTTCACAAGTATTGTCCCCACTGGTGCAAATTGGCGAGTAATTCCACCATAAAGATTCATAGCGACCATCAAACATCTAGGGGTATACTTCGTTCACTCGGGAAACGCAGCCGAGCGAGCGGTCTTGATTCAAGGATGCTGTGGCGTCGGGGTACTGAAGTAATGAAAACAGTCAGGGAACCAAATTGATTAAGTAGAGCATACATCCAACTCACCTCCCAGACCATGACACCCGCATCTAAGCAACAAGCAGTTACCGTTGAGAACGCGGTCCGAGAATCACTGTCAAGGTATGGCGCTTATCCCAACCTTGTTCCTTCCGGACAACCAGTCAGTGTCGACGAATCCATATATCCATTTCTGGCATCGCCACGGGTAGCAGGCTTACCAATGGCAGGTTTATTCAACGATACACCTGATGCGGCAATCTGGAATAACGCGGTGGAGGGCCAAGTACTAGAAGATGCGTCCAGGAGTCCGGTGCAGGTGGTGTACTCGTTGGTACCCTCCGTTATGACGACAATCAGGCCGATTCAGATATCGGAGGACGAAGTTCCAACCATGTAAGTTCCCTGCCGTTCAGAATTGTCCTAACGAGTTACCAAGGAGCAACCGCTGTTATTTTCAAATTGGGAATTTAGCAACCTTAGCGGCAGTGTTTTGTTTTTCTAACTCACAGGTGCGAGTAGTTATGTATCGTACCCCTGGCAACTGCGCACGAAGACACTGGGTACACATTGCAAGCCAGTTTTCAGCGGAGCTGTCCTGAGAATTCATAGTGTTGAAATCTTGCGAATGAGACCACAGTTGCGTTTTGTCAGATTTTTATTTATTTATTGCGTTAACAGAACATAATCGACATCAACGCCGTCAAGCTCGTACTGTTTCACAAACGCAACCGAATTATCTGCAGTTGCAGTGGAATCAGCACCACTGCTTGTTGGGGCATCAGTAGAACCAAAGGCCGACGCGATGAGGCTGATACCTGCGGCGGCGTAAGATGCACGAATGGAAGAGCGAGTAGCAGCATCGAGGGTTGTCCATTCCAGTGCTTGGTCGGCGGGACAGGATACGAGCCAGAATGAGAGCGTGCTAGTCAAGGAATAGTAAACGAGGTCTTGGTGGCTGACGAAAAGGCGAAGGGACTCACAAATCGTTGTAGCCCTTGATTTTGGAAAGGACACGATTGTTAGCTACATTTCCGAAGTACAAATGGCCATTTACCTTTATGTCGCTTACGTCGATACACATAGTAATAACAGTCATGGCGCACCTAGAAAAGCCAATTTATCGCATATCTCCGCGTTGAAGGGCTGGGGTGAAGGGGAGAGCTGCATCTCATGGATCTCATGCCAGACAGCAGCACGCAGGTCCCTAATTCTGGCACAACGCAGTTAGCAGGATTCACGCCAGAAGTAAGAGTGGGAGGGAATGTGGATCGGAAATTATAAGCTTAGCCTGACATCTGCACGTTGTCGCAATCCGAAGGGTTGTTGACCGACAGGATAACATAGTAGTAATCGTGTTAGCACAGCCAATAGCCAATTGGTGTGACTGTTGGTTGAGTATACATATATGCTTTCCAACCAACCCGAAAAGGAAGGTGGTTCGACTGGACTTTGCGCGTAGCGGAAACAGGCTTGGGCCAACTATGTAGGACAAGTAGTAGCCAGGGTGGTGCAGCATGGGCAAGTCGCCCTCACACACTTATGTAAAGAAAAAAAGGTTGTTTTGGTGAGTCCCCCTACCGATGTGAAAATTGGTTACGGCGGTCGGGTCAATCGGTGGACTCATAGTTGCACTTGATTACTATTTTATACTATTCCCATGAAGGCGCTGACTTGGCGGAGGAGTGAACGGGATCTGGTGTTGGGATTTTGGGCAAATGGGATGGCGGACAACGGGCTTGTGCATAACAGATGGTGATGTTCTTTTGGAAAGTCGGGTAATGATCGCACGACCAACAGGCGGCCGCTATCGGGCGATTCATTTCTTCTATGGACATCACATTTAGGTGTACACGGAATTTTACTTCAAAGCTCGGGCTCGTTTTCTTTTACCAGTTCGGCCCGGCCCCTGGTACGAACGTGAACACAAAATATGAAGGTTTCACGGCCATACTTTCGTCGCAGAAACGTACAGTTGCGGTTAACGTTTACACCTGGGCCGTCAACTTACCAAAGTTTCGCCATCGCTCTTTCGGACGACAATAGTTCAAATTACGCCAATGTGCACTGGATGTCAGGCTAAACTTATAATTTCCGAATCACCTTCCCCGGTACGGTTATTACACCCGGCCCAAATTCTGCTACTTAGCTGCGCTGTGCAACCTCGTGACATTCGGCGGAGGCCTGAGGGAGGTCAGCAGAAGGGGAGTGTTCCATGTGCATCATGATGATTCAGGTAGCCAGAGAGGGCCACATCCGGAGAGGAACGTCTCAGAACATTGTCCCCTGCAACTACGATGCACAAAGTATAGTCTGCAGCGTGGGTTGAAATGATATCACACGCTGTGTATCAGGTTACCCATGAGGCTCGAAGAACAAGGATGAAAGATAGTCCTGGAATACCTTACACGGCACAGATGGATGCAATCTATGACACCACTCACGGCGAGTACCAAGACCACCACAGCTGTAAAAGCGATACCGACAATCAGCGGTGGTGCCGCCACAGTATACGGTCTTGTTGCAAAGTTCGTGCACAAGCAAACGAATGGGAAGACAAACGCGAGCGCAAACGAGTGTCTGGCCGATGAGCGAGCGACGTTTTTTTCGTCATCCAGATCCGAATTGCGGTGCCTCAAGTTAGTTGCAACGACACGGTGAGTGTGTACGACCGTGTACTACTAGCCAACACCACTTACGTAGTGTAGTACTAACCAGTAATCCAAGTGGTGTTTCTTCTCTGCCGCACAACCAAGGACTCTATAACATGTTAACGTCCCAAGATTGGAAAGTTCAATTGTTAGTTTCCCCCGAAGAATTCGGAAGAAGAGATGGTTCGTACGAGTCGGCAGATATTTACTCGCCGCGACCGTGCATCGGAATGCGGAGGTTTTATTAGGTGCTTCGTTTTGACGCATTCAGCGTGCCAGCCGATCGCACCTATCAGAAGCCCGAAGGAAGCCTCCCCTTGCTATCAGCTGGCCTTGCAGTTCTTCTAAGCACCCGCATGGAGGGTCAAGTGCTCTGCTGATGTACTAGGGTATTATGTACTACCTCAGCTCACTTTTCAAGCCCCATCTGCAAGACGGTCAAATTACAGCATACGCATCCTGTAGCTTTCGAATTGCTCGAGTACTCGGCAAGTGCTGTTTTAACTTGGCGAGCAGGTTTGCAGATGGCCGGCCCTTCGGCCCTCGGCCTCAGCATCAAGTACTTGTATGGCTTGAATTGAAAGTGATGCCTACTGCTGGAATAAATGGCGAAACGTAATTGGTATGTATATAAAGATGTCCGAGAATCTATTCTCCATCTAAAAGTATTGTCCCTACTAGTCCGAACGAGCTTCACTAAAAAGGTTTGTAGAGACAACCAAACATCTAAGGGTGTTCTTCGTTCACTCGGGGAATGCAACCGAACGAACGGTCTTGATCCAAGCTGCTGCGGCGTCGGGGTACTGAGGTAATGAAATCAGTCACGGCATCGGTTAAGTAGAACCTCCATCGAACTCACCTCCCAGACCATGACACCTGCATCTAATCAACAAGCGGTTACCGTTGAGTATGCGGTCTGCGATTCACTATCAAGGTATGGCACTTACCCCAGCCTTGTGCCTTGGCCGTAGCCAGGCAACTAGCGAGCGTCGATGGATCCATATACCCATTGCTGGCATCGCCTGTGGTGGCAGGCTTACCTATGACAAGCTTGTTCAACGATACGCCTGATGCGGCAATCTGGAATAACGCAGTGGAGGGCCAAGTACTAGAAGATGTGTCCAGGAGTCCAGTGCAGGTGGTGTACTCGCTGGTACCCTCTGTTATGACGACAATCAGGCCGATTCAGGTATCGGGGGACAGGTATTTTTACAGAGCGAACACTTACGGTTATAGAACTGGCATATAGGAAATTATATTTGTGAGTGGAGTACACGACAGAGAAAGTCGTCGTTTGCTCACTTGAACGTTGTACTACCAGGCCCCAATATGTCAAATCAACGCCCGGAAATTATTTATCTGTTACATACCCAATCAATCAAGGACCCGACCGTCTGGTCTACTTTCAAGTAGGCACCACTGGCATACACGGGCGAGAACCTGAAATCCCATCCAAGTAAATTTCCTGCCGTTCGAAGCTGTACTGCTGACTTACCAGGGAGCAACCGCTGTCATGTTCAAATTGGGAATTGAGCAAACTTAGCGGCAGAGTTTCGTTTGTCTCACTCACGTGCGTGAGTAATTATGTATTGGCCCTCTGGCAACTGCGCACGAAGAGTCTGGGTAAACGTTGCCAGCCAGTTTTCAGCGGAGCCGTCCTGAGCATTTATAGCGTTGAAATCCTGTGAATAAAGCAACGGTCGCATTTTTTTAGGTGAAATTATTGCATTAACAGGACAGCTCACCTCATAATCGACATCAACGCCATCAAGCCCGTACTGTATCACAAACGCAGCCAAATTATTCGCCGTTGCAGTGGGATCAGCGCCGCTACTTGTCGGGGCATCAGTGGATCCAAAGGCCGAGACGATGAGGCTGATGCCTGCGGCGGCGTAAGATGCGTGGATGGAAGAGCGAGTAGCAGCATCGAGGGTTGTCCATTCCAGTGCTTGGTCGGCGGGACCGGAAATGAGCCAGAATGAGAGCGCACTAGTTAAGGAACAGTCAGCGGGGCCTTGGTGGTTGACGGAAAGGCAAAGGGACTCACAAAACGTTGTAGCCCTTGATTTTGGAAAGGACACGATTGTTAGCTACATTTCCGAAGTACCAATGGCCATTTACCTTTATGTCGCTGACGGCGGGCGGACCATTCTCTCCGGACACCCATTTATCGCTATAAATCACCCAGTGGGGGGCGGCTGGCGTTGTACGGGACGTGAGGGAGACACCAGTACCTGCACCTTTGAGTAGCAAGGGATTCGCCCTACCCACTGCTGCGAGGCAGGTGGCGACAACCACGAAAGGACGTGCTAAAGCAGAGAAAAAGAGCATGATGAGATCTCGTTTGAGGGAAGGATGAGTAAAGTGGCTGGAGGGAACGAAAACCTGATTGGAAGCCAACGGTCAGCCATCTTTCCAATACCACGTATTTATCTCTTCTTTGCTCTGAAGGATTTTCCTTTCCGCTCACTCTCTGTTCTTCCTCTCCCTCAACCGGGACCTGAGCTATTCCGAGACATACGAATGCAAGCGGCACAGATTTCCTGGCCCAAACATGAAGCATATGTCGATGCACATGGTGATAGCAGTCATAGCATACCCCAAAAAAGTCAGTTTATTGCATCTCGGTGAGGAGAGAGCTGCATCCATAAGCCCCATGGACAGCGCATAGGTTCCTAACCTCGTGATGTTCGACAGGGGGGGCTTACGGGTGGTCAACGATGTGGGTGTTCCACATGTATCACAATGAGAAACGACTCACAGAGACGGCTGCACCCAGAGAGGGACGTCTGAGAACACAGTGTTTCCGTCTCGGGTACTTACGACGCACAGGACCAGCAGCGTGAGCTGAAACGCTACCACGTGGAACATGCAATGGAGTGTGCCAGCTCATTCGATTTTCGAAGGTTAGAGATTGTATTTCCCAGTTAGCATTCCCATCGCTTCATTGGAACATTTCCTACCATTCGCGACGGATGGATAGTGGCAAAGGGATACAGCGAGCTGCGGAGGTGCCGCCATAAACTACAGGACAGCTCAGATGCCAACTGGCAGGTCGCCCAGCAGCAAGACTCCTGTCGAGCCCAAAAGGCGACATCAACTTTCGGCGTGGAAACTAATAGCTGGGAGCCACCAATATAACTTTCTTCAGCGAATAGAGGTCACTCTAGCGTAGGGGCTTGTGTAACCGGGATAAGGATTTCCCCTGCTGTAACGATCAAACACCTTACCATAAGGGACGTACCTAGGTGGAGTGAGATGGGTTTGAGAACCCAAACGATAAACAGTGTAGGAAACAGCTCCGTCGTGGAGCAATCTGGCTTATCCATTATTCCCCTACGCTCAATGGGGATGGCGACCAGCTACGCCACACGAGCACCGTGCGTGCCATGGATGATTTAAGACATATGTACCAAATCAGATAGTAACTGGCACGCTTTAAGTGAAGAAGTCGGCCATACCATGGGAGGTGGTGTGAGAGGGAGTGCCAATGACAGCCTGTAAGGAAGGGTGGAGTCGCGCTGGTGGTGCAGGGATGGCGCGACGCGAGCACTTGCCTGAGCCATGTAGCGATTTCCGTAACGACTGACCTTTTCCCTATCCATAGCAGGGTGCATCGCGACAAAAAGGATGCTGGAATGCGACGCCACGTGTACAGCCACCAGTGATTCGGCAATTGCCGAAACGAATGGTTGGGGGTCGCGTGTCGTTTTGGCTGTTACATACCAGTTGATACGATGATGAGCACGTCGTCGTCAATCATGTCGTCCTTCTCCGCGATGCCTAGAGACTGCTCGCCCTCTGCTCGCCATCGAACCCCCCATCCTCCCCCACGCCCTCTAAGCCCAGGCGTCGCGTCAAAACTTTTCTTCTCCATGAGGAAACCGTTCACCAGCGGCAGTTCACACATCTCTCAACGAAACAAGCCAAGCGAGCGCCCGGTGCGTCTTCTCTGGCTCTGCCGGTGTTCTGAGTCATGCCTCATATACGTGGATCAGTATGGTGGCATGTACTCCACCCCCGAAGAGCGTCACCCCTGTACACCCTCGCGTGTTACTCGGCCCCATTACATAGATGCTTCTGTAGAACGTCCCTCCATAGAGCAAATAGCCATGGGTCTCCACATTTCGCGGACCCCCCACCTCAGGTCTGGTAATCCTGTCCAGCGACATTCTCCACTATCGTCCCCCTCCCTGCGCCGCCTCGTGAATGCCCCTGGCAGTGCGCCCCTTGTATTACCACATTCTCATCCTCATGTTTTCCACGACTCGTCTTCACCCGCGCAGCAGCGACAACGACACAGCCTCCCTCCCCCTCCTAGACGCTCGTCTATGAAAAAGACCACAGCATCTAGCTCGACGCCTGATCCACCCCAAAAAATTCCAACACTTCTCAGTTCCTCCCCCTCCATATCCACTGTCACTTCCGGAGGACCTCTCACACCAGGATCGTGGTCTGTCCGGTCTTTGAAACTGCGGGTGTCCAAGTACATGCCAGGTCATCGCACATCGTCGACCGTGGCATCCATGGATCGGGCAAGTACATTCACCTCATCAGGCAGCGATGCCACACGTCCGGCAACACCGCGCAAGTCGGTTAGATTCTCCACGAGCGTGCTAGCTTTGGACAAACTACCCTCGTGACTTTGTACAATGGATGATGCGGTCATGCATACGTCATTCTGGTTTTCGATTAGCTATCTTTACTATTCTTATTCCACTCGGGACTTTTCCCCTGTTCTTGATATCACGAACATTTGCCATTATGGTACGGTGTAGCCCAACAACTTCGAGCTTTGTTTTTTTTCTGCATGAATAGTAGCGTTCGATTCTGTGATACAACCATTACATAATATATTTTCGTTTCACATGCTTTCAAAGGTGGTGGTGCGCTGTGGCTGTGCTCCTGACTGAACTTCTGCCTCCTTGGAGGCCGCCATCCAACGACGACGTCTTCCTTTTCCCCGCAGCTGACGACGGCAACGAGCAGTCAATCCATTACACGCCACGTCTGCAGCCCTAGATTTGAGTCTTTCGTCAACTTACTTACGACCTTAATTGATTTTGAAACTGCAATACTCTGACGTTATTCACCATGCCGCCGGTAGAGACCGAGTATTATGACCTGGTGCGCCTTCTTCCATCAACCGCATCGACACGAGACATCTCACCGGGTACCGTATTTCCGTGGTGCAATCGGCAACCGCGGATGCAAATACCATGATAGCTGGGTGTACCCGCAGACGTCAACGATACGGACCTGAAGAAGGCCTATCGAAAGCAAGCCATGAGAGTACGTCTGCGCCATATCTGGCATGATTCTCGTCACTGATGACTTCTGGCTCCGCCATTTTGATGCACGTGCAGTACCACCCGGACAAGAACCCATCCCCAGATGCCGAGGAAAAATTCAAGGAAATAAGGTAGGTCACCCATTTCTAACCTCTTATCCACAAATCGGAAGGTGCTGACCCTACACGTGGGGGATGCAGTAAAGCCTTTCAGGTACTATCGGACCCGGTACGTCTTCTCCCGTCCACAGGAGCACCTGCGAGCGTGGGTAGTTGACGGTTGTCATCTATAGAATCTACGGACCGTATACGACAAGAATGGCAAGTCCATGGTGTGTACACTTCTTTCCGAACATCCGCGCGGATTTTACGAGTGTACATCCTAGGTGGACAAGGAAGGAAACGAGATGGAGGATGCTGCCGCATTCTTTGCGAATGTGTTTGGTGGAGAACGGTTCCGAGATTACGTGCGCTAGGTTTCGTCGCCAGTTTACTTTCTACCTCATACGAGTCATCTGCAGATTGGTGAAATCACTCTCATGAAAGAAATGGGCTCGGTCGCGGCGACCGTGGCCACAGACGAAGAACGCGCTGAAATGGAGAAAGAGGGCATCATACCGCCCAGTACTTCCGCGGCCTCACCGTCAAATGCAACCACTACCACTTCCACCCCCGCGGATAATCAAGCCACTCCCGCGGGTGGCTCCGCCGCACATGCGCTCACTCCGTCAGGCGAAGAGACCCCACCCAAGCGGTCATCTGTATCGGGACCCCCTTCTCCTTCGAGGAATGGCAAAAAGGACCACTCGAAGAAACGTAATAAACTGTCACCTGAACAAAGGAAGAAGCTCGTGGAGCTCGAGGAAGAACGCAGAAAGGCTCTGGAGGAGCGCGTCAAGTCTCTGACGACCAAGTTAATCGAGAGACTGCGACCGCTTGTAGAGGCAAAACATCCTGGGGATCCAGATGATCCAGAGACGAAGATCTTCCAAGAGAAAGTGAAGCTGGAGGCAGAGGATTTGAAGTTGGAGAGCTTCGGGGTTGAGGTAATTCTCCGATTGTTACAAATGCGAAGCTCCACGCTCAGTCGCTTTTCCTCGCAGCTTCTTCATACCATTGGCACGGTGTATATGATGAAAGCCTCTTCATTTTTGAAGTCCAAGAAATTCTTTGGCCTGTGAGCAGTACGACCTTTCTGTCCGACTGCTTATCCACGGCATCTCAGTTCAGGCTTCTGGTCGCGGATGAAAGAACAAGGGTCCGTCGCAAAGGACGCCTGGGGTGTCATCGGCAGCGCGTCAGTAGTTGTTCCTGATTTGGCAGGATGGGCGCCTCTCACGAAGAACCCTACGTATAGATTAAGCGTGCGATCACTGATGCAAGAGATGGAAAAGGTTCAAGCTAAAGGTGAGGTAGGGGAAGGCGAACTACGGGCACTGGAGGAGGACATGACCGGCAAGGTAATTTTTGTGGAGAAACACGTCTGTCTTGCACTCGGCTGACACCACAATACCATCGTTATTGTGCAGATTCTGCTCGCATCCTGGCGTGGAACCCGCTTCGAAGTCGTTCAGGTACTTCGAGAGGTAAGTCAGCCCTCTCTCTAAAGCATCCCGGAAGCCTTGTTAGTCTAACTCCTCGGGTTACGCCGATCAGGTGGTGGATCACGTCCTGAAAGACCGCGAAGTGTCAGAGAAAACTCTACTTAACCGGGCCAAGGTGAAGTGCTGGATGCGGAACACCTGTAGCAAGTTAATGAAACATTTATCTGCAGGGTCTGTTAATAATCGGACACATTTTCAAGGCAACGGTTCCTGACGAGTCGGATGAAGACCGGCGCGAACTCGAACGGTGTGTACTGTGCCTGGTGCTTGCTGCGCATGCTTAATAGTTTTGCTTGGCTGTTACTTAGGATTGTGGCTGAGGCCGCCACCGGCAAGTCGAAACATCAACAGGTCCGCACAGCTGCCAAGGCACGCAAAGATGGGAAATCCACTCCACCCAAAGAAGCCACGGAGCATGCCGAGAACGAAGTTCCACAGAGCCACGCGACGGACCCCAAAGTGACTTCATGATCATGACATGGATCTAGCCTCCAACTGCCGTAATTGAGTATTTGTAACTCCATCAGTTCTCTTTGGATAATACATACGAGCCCGAATGGCTTGTAATACATATGTGGTAGTACAGCAAATGTGAGAGTACATGTCCTATTTTTGGACGGAACAAATTGGTGTTACACTCCAACCTGACGTGTGCCTATACCCGACTCGGATGAAGTTGGTTGTCGCGGGCCGCCCGCGTCCACCTGACCCACTCACTGGAGACCCCTCTCACCTGGTACACACGAAGGAAAGGAGGCAGGAGGCTGAGCTTCTGTCCAGAAGCAGGACAGTTTTCTACTTACCTGGTGGAAGAACTCATCATCAGCAATAACACGGAAACCCGTCCATGCCAAGCCCTTGGAGACTGTCATAGCTGCTTTGTGAGCTTCCGTGCTTCGCGCAGACTCCGCAAACGCTGGCGTGTGATTACCCCCATTTGTCGCCGTTGGTATCGCTATCGAGACCCACCACAGAAAGTTGTCAATTATAGATTCGGCCCCGCTATGATGTGCGACGTACCAAAGATTGGGTGCAGAGAGGGCACCTCTAGTATTGGAGGTAAAGACCTGGCCGACCTGTAGTAGATGTGGCAGAAATGCTTACCATAAGAAACGTTCCCCTGCGAGGATAAGTGAGCCCAAGGACCACGCCATTTAAAAAAGAAAGAAGGAAGGAAGGAAAACTCACGAAATCCGTCGATGCCCCGAACCCATGTTGGCAGATGTCCATTCCGAAATAATTACTTACGGCGTGTGAGAAGCAAGCCGCTGGCATTTGGAAAGAAGATAAATATGAGGTAGGACAATAATCCGAGGGCATGACTTGCCAAGAACGTTGTTCTGACGGAGGTCGTAGTACGGAATGCCCTCGGTGAGCTTGAGGCGACAGGATGTAGCCAGTGCTGCCCCCCTGTCCGTTTATGTCAGAACAGCCAAGGAATGTGATATGTCAAACCAACTCAAAGCACGCTTTGACTCTTGCTATCAATGTCGACAACTGATCTTTGGTAGGAGCCCGTACCAGCCAACGCATGCCGGCATAGTCGGGTATAACTTGCGAGGCCATTAGTCACCCCCGTTCAAGTAGAGGTCCTAGAAGTATATCACCATTAACAGCGCTCTCGCAGCCCTGGATCACACCATGGATTCTGTGGTCAGGTTTGATCTGCTGGCGCAGCACTGAAATACTCGAATACGCTAGGAATGCAGCATCGAGTGCATTGGTGCCATCCCAAGGGGCATTTCCCGCGTGAGCACTGCCCTTCATATTTAGACAGTGTGAGGTAAGCCACGTCGACACTCACGATTGTCCGTAGAATTCCACTTCCAGCGATTGCATCGCGAGACAGGATCCCAAGGATACCGAACCCGCGGGTCCCGCTGAAGGGTGACACCTACGAAGAAGATAGTCAAGAAGACAGTCACATGGAAAGATCAATGTCAGCGGACATGAGGCAAACATCTATGTCTCTATAACCCCCCCTTTCAAGCATCACAGCCTTCCCCGCGCCACCCTCTTCTCCTGTTTGAAGATAAGTCGTGGGTAAAATATTCTTATCTTCGTTAGAACTTACCCGGCGTTCCAAGAAGCACTACTGTTCCGGGGACATCGTAGGTTTGAAGAGCAGACTTGATAGCGATCGCCACCCCCACTCCACTTACGGCGATGAGATTGTGACCACATGCGTGCCCGATGATTGGTAACGCGTCCATTTCTGAATTAATCCCAAGTGTCCTGCCCCCCTTACCATGTGTAAATTGGGCCCTCCACGCGGTGTCCAAACCTAAGTAATGCCGAGTCACAACAAATCCATGGCTTTCCATGAAGTCACACAAGGTGTCATGAGCATAACTGATGAAGAGTCAATGTCACAACCTGAAAATGGATAAACTACGAACTGTTCCTCAAACATGAGCTCAGGGTGATCTTTAGTAGAGGGAAACAACCGTTTAACTCGAGTTTGCAATTTACCAGTGCACTGACCGTGAATTTGGAGGCTCAGAGTCCTCAAATCATTGTCCAGGGCCTGCATCGTGGACTCAAGGATAGACATCACTGCTGACATCGATCGAACGCTAGACGAGGCATCTAGATACTGCGGGGGAGGATCGACTGTGCTAGGTCGTGATCGACTGGTGGAGAAGTCACAACAGGACTCGAATTGTATGGGCTCCTCCTAATGGTAAACAAGAGGGGAGAGGTTCAGCCTAACTATATTTGGGTTGGGAAACCTACGAACGTACAGAGTTGACGAGTGTGCTTGGCTGACCTGAGGAGGGCCGCTTATCATGATCTTCGCTTCCCTCGCTTGAGTTCCGTTGATCTATCTTGGTTGCTGATCGTGTGGATAAAGAACGGCCAAAGGGAGGGCGCCTGAAAATGCGCTTTAGAGAGAGGCAACCAGTCTTGTGGTGGTCGTCAAGCATCTGGTGAGGCATGGTGAAACTTCGCTATCGGGAGCGAATGTGATGGCAATATTCAGCAGGATCGGTTTGCATTTATCAACGTCTGGGCGCTAATGAGATGCAACGTCCCATCACTTGGGGAATAGTCGTCTGATCCGAGAGCTCCGACAACATCGGGACTTCGCGCGACGCGCTAGTTGCCTGGTCCAATTTGGGGATAAGAGGTTGGCAACCTGTCCCATGGTTCGTGTATACATTTATACCACGGAGATGCCACTTAACCAGGGAGTATGAGTCGTCATGTCAATCCTGTGCAGAAGTTGAGATCCCAAGGATGACTTCCCACGTCAAGTAATCCGCGGGCGTCTTGCAAGTCAGAGAGATTGAGCTTCGTCCATTTGGTGATCCTTCTCTACTTGCGGAAGGTCATCTTCTCCACTCAAACACAGGATGATAATCCACCCAATCTGCGCAGATGGCTGGCAGCGATGCTCCTGCATATGTGTGCCACACGATTCAGGCTACTGGACCATTGCTGCCGGATCTAGAAAAGTCGACTATTTTCAGTTGTTTCATTGATACAAGCAAAGGATGTCGTGACCTCTATCATTTTGCCACTTGGATGATCTCAGCAGAGTGCAACTATACTCCAGTCGGATCTCGATGGGGAGTAACTATAAACAGCGAGTCCCATTTCGCCTCAGATAACCGTCCCCCATATAGGATAGGGAAGTATCCATCGTATTCGGGGCTACCTGCTACTGTCCGATTCAAACCAATCAATTCGCGGTTTGCAAGGGCCTATGATGACGGAGAGGGAAATGCGCTCTTAAGTGGATAAAACTCACGCCGGGATTTCTGTATCAGTATGGATGGTTGAGGATGAGATTGAGGGAACAGTCGGACGTGATTTTACCGAACAATGTCCGCCCGCAGTTGAAACTCCCATCGATGGTCGGAAATTTGGAAGCTTGCTGGAGACTGCCACATACCGAGCACTGTGTGAAAAGCCGAAAGAAGCTTTTGGGGATCCAGTCATTGGACAGCTTCGTTTCCGAAGTTACAGCAGTTATCGTTATTGGTGCAGATAAGTTGAGCCTCCAGGAATAAGTTTGCATTTACAACACTTCTCACTTGAAGGCCGAGACGAAATTCGTCTGTTCCGATATCATGAGGGGGGGTGTCGAGTCGCCACGAAAACATATTGGTGAATGCAAATAGAGGGCAAACTGCGACTGGGCGAACAGCACGGGATGAAACGACACGCATCAGGATCCGGACATCGCGCGACGACTAGTACATGTTTGCTGGCACGTCGGACTTGCGTGGACACTGGAATGTCTTGTTGACATCATGGCAGTTTCAAACAAAACAATACGTGCAATGTGTAAGACAGAGCACAGGGAGAAAAAATAATGGGCCTGGCCGGGAATTGAACCCGGGACCTCCTCCATTTGAGAAACCCTAAGAAGGAATCATACTACTAGACCACCAGGCCGTGTGGTGAGATGGTCACAGGAAATCTGGAATGGTGGACCCACAACAAGAGCAAACATAACTACTGCCAGACTGTGCTGTGCTCACCTCCCGTCCGTGCGGCAAATTGCTCGGTGTCAAGCATGGCGTCGACGATCTCACCAATGCACACCGACAATCTCAGCCAGATCTTTCAAGGGCTTCGTAGTCCGACGCCCGAAACGAGACTCCAAGCCGCGATCGATCTCCGTCGTTATGTATGGCTTTTGTATCCAACCATGGGTGTCTCTTAACGTCTTTCAGGTGGTCACTACTGTGGTAGAAATGCCTAGCGATGCTGCAGTCAAGCTTTGGGATGACGGCATCAACAAACGATTATTCGACCTGATGCACAGCCAAAATAACACGGAGAGGCTCGGCGGCCTACTGGCAATCGGTACGTCCTGCACATGTGACCTCCTATAGAAGCGTCTAGATGTTAATTCGTCGCGTAGATCATCTACTGGAGAGCGATGGCGAGGACCTCGTTGGGTCCAAGCGATACCTTTACAGGTTCTACAACTACGTCAAGCAACTATTACCCAACCACGACATGAATATCATGCTAGCAGCATCCAAGACCCTGGGCCACATTGCAGCCATCGGTGGTGGTGATTTTGGAGAAGGCTTCATGGATGCGGAGGTGCCAGCCGCGGTGGATATGTTGCAAGGACCAGAACTGCCTCGCTATGCCGGTGTCCTTATTCTGAAGGAATTGGCACGGAACAGTGCCACCTATTTCCACTCTCATATCGGTCTCGTCTTCGACAAGATTCTCATTCCCCTGCGTGACCCTCGCGTTCTTGTCAGGGAGGGTGCTGCTGAACTTCTGGCAGCTTGCTTAGAGATTGTAATAAGCAGAGAACGCCAGACCCAATCCATGTATCTGGTGAAGATCCTACAAGACGCGCAACATGGTTTGAAAATGTCACAGCCAGAGGCCATACATGGTTCGCTACTCATGTTTCGCGAACTTTTACTACGTGGAGAGAGCGTACGTATGCAAATGGTGCTAAGCCCCTTCAGTTCAAAGTTCTCATCATTGCGCTGCTTTAGTTCATGCGAGAAGCTTTTTTAGATACTGCAGAACAAATCCTTCGATTCAAATCACATAGAGATAACCTAGTTCGCAAGACGGTCATTACACTCATTCCCACTCTTGCAGCATATGACACGCAAACGTTCACCGAACATTTTCTTCACAAGTCCATGGGCCACCTCCTTACACAACTCGAAAAACCCAATGAACGATATTTCGGTATCTGCCATAGACTCTGACTCTTAGCCAGCGCTAATAATATGACATCCAGCCTTCATCGCCATTGGGCATACTGCAAAATCTGTGGGGAGTGATATGAAACCTTTCTTGGACCCCATCATGCTTCAAATTAAGCAAGGTCTTCAACAAAGAGGGTAAGCGAGATTCTAGGAAATTGGCTTTATGGCTGATGGCTGGGTAGGAAGAAGAACGCGCCGTCTGAGGAACCCATCTTCCAATGCGTTGGAATGTTAGCCTCTGCCGTGGGTCCGAACCTTACGAAGCTTCTTCATGATCAGTTGGACCTTTTCTTCGCATGTGGGCTGAGTGAGCCGCTACGGCAAGCGTTGACTGACATTGCACGCCATATCCAACCGTTGCTCAAAACTATTCAAGGTAGTCCTATCGTCATGGCGCAGGCAGTAGTTAACATGTTTTCTTAGAGCGCTTGTTGGACCTGCTGTCATTAATATTGTGCGGACAGCCTTACAAAGTAATAGGTGCACCACCCTCGTTGGTCAGAGGCGATGTTGCATCCTACGCGCGCGAGTTCAGCGCATCTCAGGCTGCGAAAGCTGGGAGGAACTCTGAACTTATCACGCTGGCACTTTCCACGCTGGGTTCTTTTGATTTCTCTGGTCAGTTAGGGTCAGCAGCCCGTGATTGTGAGGTTGACTTTGGACAGGTCACGTTTTGAACGAGTTTGTTCGAGGTGCCGCTCTGCCGTACCTGGATGACGACAACCCTGAAGTTCGTCGCGCCGCGGCATTGGCATGCTGCAAGGTGTTCGTGAAAGATCCCATCTGCTATCAAGCCAGCAGTCACGCTATTGAGATAATTAGCGATGTTCTCGATAAGTTGCTGACAGTCGGCATTGCTGATCCTGGTGCGTCATTCAGTCTTCACTTTTGTAAGGAGGCTCTGAGCGTGTCATAGAACCTAGTATCCGACTAACGGTGCTTTCGTCTTTGCATGAACGGTTTGATAAACATTTAGCGCAAGCCGAGAATGTGCGATCCATTTTCATTGCACTCAATGACGAGGTTTTCGAGAACCGGGTTACCGCAGTTGGGTTGATTGGGCGACTTGCAAAGCATAACCCTGCGTATGTTATGCCATCGTTGCGCAAGTCATTGATACAGCTTCTCACTGAACTGGAGTACTCGACGGTTACGTATGTTTCCTTTTTCATATATATTTGTGTTGCTGAGCGATTCGTTCACAGGCGAAATCGGGAGGAATGTACTCGTCTGCTCACGTTGTTGGCGAGTGCTACGCAGAGGTTAATTAAACCGTATGCGTTGCCAATTCTTCGAGTCCTACTTGGGAAAGCGAACGATACCAACCCAACAGTTGCTGCCAACGTTCTGATGTGTCTAGGGGAACTTACTGCTGTTGGAGGGGAGGCTGTGACGCCGCACATACCGGAGCTGATGCAAGTCATCATCGCCAAGTTGCAGGATCCGGCACATGTCAAGCGAGATGCCGCTCTCCGTACACTGGGCCAACTATGCTCTAGTACTGGATACGTGATTGCGCCGTTGGTTGAATACCCGCAACTGTTACCAATATTGCACAGGATCCTACGAACTGAATCTGGCACGCTCCGGCGTGAAGTAGTCAGGGAAGTCGTGAAGGTCTTGGGTATCCTTGGAGCCCTCGACCCTTACAGACGCAAGGTAAATGTTTCCCCCGGTTGAACATTGTTTTAAAGCCAACGAAGTGCAGACTAGACCCGACGAGGATCCGACTGCGGAGGGGACGTTACCCGCCAGTTCCACAGCTGTTTCGAGCGCTACGTCATTGACCAGCTCCGATGACTACTATCAGACTGTCGTGATAACCGCACTACTTGCAGTTTTGCGCGATCAATCTATGAGCAACCATCATCACAGCGTTATCGAGGCTATTATGAACATCTTCAAAACGCAAGGACTACGATGTGTAACTTTCTTACCCCAGATAATCCCTGCTTTCGCTGCAGTTGCGCGCACCTCTGCCGCCCGGCTGCAGGAGTTCCATTTGCAGCAACTGGCAATCTTGGTAGGGATCATAAAGCAACACATTCGTAACTATATGCCGGAAGTGTTTGGGCTTGTGACGGAACTTTGGGAGAATGTCTCTTTGCAACTGCCGATTGTTTCCCTTGTCGAGGCCCTCGGGAAGGCGTTGGATGCCGAGTTCAAGCCATTCCTACCGACCATCTTACCGCACCTGCTCAAGGTATTTGAAGGGGAGCTAACTGATAAACGCATGAATACGCAAATAAAGATTTTTGACGCGTTCCTGACTTTTGGCTCTAATATTGAAGAATATCTACACCTCGTTATTCCAGTCATTGTGAAAACTGCCGAGAGGATCGAGGCATCTACGATCTTGCGGAAGCGTGCCATACAGAGCATAGCTCACTTGTCTCAACGTGTTAACTTTTCTGATCATGCGTCGCGCATTATCCACCCACTAGTCAGGGTTCTCGACGTACCCAACAACGAGCTCCGGCAGGCGGTAATGGACACACTTTGTGCGATTGTCGTTCAACTTGGTTCAGACTTTGCTGTTTTCGTACCCATGATCAACAAGGTATGCGTCTGGCGGAATCTTGGGTAACACGCCAAAGCTTATCTCTATAGTGTTTACACCGAAATCGTATTCATCACCCTCGGTACGAGAACCTCATCGGAAAACTACTCAATGGGGAGCGCCTACCGCAGGAGTCCGGGGTCCATGAGTTGCTGTAAGTATTCTGCAGAACATTCAACGCAGTGTTCATTATACGTTCTCAGGGAAAGCTCCAAAGCCGCTGAGATATCAGTGGTGGCTGAGCCAGCAAAATTAACCGTGAATCAGCAACATTTAAAACAAGCATGGGACGTTTCCTCAATCTCTACAAAAGAGGACTGGACGAACTGGATGCAACGCCTATCCGTTGAATTTATGAAGGAGTCCCCTTCGCATGCTCTTAGAGCATGTATGAGCCTAGTTGACATTCATCCACCGCTCGCTAAAGAACTCTTCAACGCTGCGTTTATATCTTGCTGGACGGAGTTGTATGACCAATACCAGGTGCTGCTTGATGAAATGACTTCCTCGATTACTCCGCTATACTGACATGTTACTACAGGAAGGCTTGGTTCGTTCCATTGAACAGGCAATCACTTCTCCTTTTGCTCCGTCCGAGCTTATCCACCGTCTTCTCAGCCTCGCCGAATTTATGGAGCATGAAGAGAAATCCATTCCCATTGAGCATCGAACCCTTGGCGAGTACGCCATGCGATTCCACGCATATGCAAAGGCTCTCCATTACAAAGAGCTCGAGTTCTTTACAGAAACGTCCCCGAACATCATCGAAGCCCTCATTGGTATCAACACCAAGTTGCAACAACACGATGCCGCATGGGGAACGCTTATTATTGCTCGAGAGCAGTATGACGTCAGTAAACACGAAGAGTGGTACGAAAGACTTGGGAAGTGGCAAGAAGCCCTGGCCGCGTATGAGAAGAAAGCGGCAATCGATCCGGATTCCCCGGAGGTGCAAATTGGGAGAATGAAGTGCTTGCACGCGCTGGGCGAGTGGGACCAGCTCGAGCAGCAAGTCCAAGATAAATGGGAAAGTGCTAATATTGATGAGCGCCGTGAAATTGCTCCGATGGCTGCCGCTGCCGCCTGGTCATTACATGACTGGGAAGTTATGGAAGAATACATACAGGCCATGAGGCAAGACTCCCCTGATCGTGCTTTCTACAAGGCTATTCTATCTGTTCATCAGAATCAGTTTCCAAAAGCTCTCAAGGAAATCGGAAGGGCTCGAGACCTGCTTGAGCCAGAGCTGACATCATTTGTTGGAGAAGGCTATGGCAGATCATACAAGTGAGTGGCTGTTTATCCCAATATTGGACGTTATTAACGGACGCTAGTACACTGGTTCGCGCCCAAATGTTGTCTGAGCTTGAGGAGATCATTATGTTCAAGCAGTATGCTGACCAGCCAGAGCGCCAACAAGCAATGCGTAAAACGTGGATGAAGAGGCATGTTCCTCTCCTTCGCTGTCACCTAGTTACTCATACCTTTACTATACAGACTCCAGGGCTGTCAGCCCGACGTTGAGACCTGGCAGCGCATATTGCAAGTTAGAGCATTAGTTCTCAACCCCGAAGATGACCCAGTCATGTGGATCAAGTTTGCAAATCTCTGCCGCAAGTCAGATCGCATGGCACTAGCTGAGAAGACGATCAATTCGTTGCTGTCGCCAGAAAGAGTATGTTGCCCGACTTTACAAAAGGAGCAAACTTACATTGGACCCAGCTTCAACATATGCGGGATGATCAACACATGAAGGCACCGCCGAACGTCGTTTACGCACAATTGAAGTATATGTGGGCTAGCGGTGCCCGGGAGGAGAGCCTAAGCTTCCTCCGTCAGTTCTCGTCCAGCCTTTCGAGGGACTTGCAGGCAGAGAACAAAGAACACTTCCTGCGTACCAGTATCGGCAAACAGAAACTGGAGGAGCTTTCGCGCTTACTGGCCCGCTGTTATTTCAAACAGGGACAGTGGCAGGTGGAGCTGAAAGAAGACTGGGGTGCCGTAGGTGCCACTGCTGACTTTGGGACCGTTGCTAATCATGGCTCGCAGCGCAACGTCAAAGATATTCTTCACTCCTACTTGCTGGCTACTCATTACGATCCCAACTGGTATAAGGGCTGGCACACGTGGGCGCTCGCAAATTTCGAAGTCGTCGGCTATCTCGAGAGCCAAAGGGAGAGTGTCGTTACCGATGTCCCTGGTAGTGGTCTCGCAGCGCACACAGTGCAGGCTGTTCGAGGCAAGTGTCTGTATCAGTGTGTTCTGCTATATTCAAAACTGTATCACAGGTTTCTTCCGGTCCATTGCGCTGCGTAATGAGAACGCTTTACAAGACACCTTGCGGCTGTTGACCTTATGGTTCAAGTATGGTGCTCACGACGAAGTCAGCCAAGCCATGGCTGACGGCTTCTCTGCAGTAGAGGTAGACACGTGGCTGGAAGTCATCCCACAAGTAGGAACCATAACTAATCACCCACATTTCGCTCATGCTGTGTTGACAGATCATTGCTCGAATCCAAACCCCCATCTTGAATGTACGCCGCAATATCAACGCCTTGCTGACCGAAGTCGGAAAGCACCATCCTCAAGCTTTAATCTATCCCCTCACGGTAGCTTCCAAATCGTCCAGTGCTACCCGACGAAACGCTGCTTTACTCATAATGGACAGGATGAAGGAGCATAGTCCTGTTATCGTTGAGCAGGTAATCATCACCATCGTACGGTAATGTGATGTGCTCACCGTGCTTTTTAGGCCCTCTTAGTCAGTCAGGAGCTTATTCGTGTTGCAATTTTGTGGCACGAGATGTGGCACGAAGGGCTCGAAGAAGCTTCGAGGTTATATTTCAACGATAAGAACCCAGAAGGCATGATCGCGACGCTAGAACCCTTGCACGAGTTGCTTGAACGCGTGAGTGGTGACCCTACATCCCAAAAATTTCGGTTCTCTTATGTTCTGTAGGGTCCCACGACGGCGCGCGAGATATCTTTCATTCAAGCCTTTGGAAGAGACCTCCGGGAGGCGCGCGAAGCTTGCCGGCGCTATCGAGAGTGTGGTGAAATGACTGAGCTCAATAAAGCTTGGGATATCTACTATGGAGTTTGTCGTGTCTCTTTCTTTCCACTATGGTTAGCTCATGACTTGCCCGTTGCCAGGTATTCCGGAAAGTGGAGAAACAACTACCTCAGCTCACTACACTTGACCTGCAATACGTCTCGCCTCAACTCCTTAAAGCACGGAACCTAGAATTAGCGATGCCCGGTGAGATAAACTCAGGTCTGCAGACACTATTCATCCTCATAAATGACGTAGGAACATATCAGAGCGGCCGATCTGTGATCAAAATCGCCAGCTTCGCAACGAAACTTACTGTGATAGCATCGAAGCAGCGACCCAGACGATTATCACTGAAAGGTGACGACGGCAAAGATTACCTGTATGTTCTCAAAGGTATGTTGACAGCATTGCACACTATCATCCGAAGTCACGTATCTTCTAGGTCACGAGGATCTTCGTCAAGATGAGCGTGTCATGCAACTGTTCAGCCTTGTCAATACGCTGCTTTCAGTGGATACCAACAGCTTTAAGAGACGCTTGCATATACAACGATATGCTGTGATCCCATTGGCACCTAACGCTGGCCTCATGGGGTGGGTTAAAGATAGCGATACCCTCCATGTACTTGTTCGCGATTACCGCGACTCTCGCAAGGTGCTGCTCAACATTGAGTACCGGTTGATGTTGCAGGTTTGCATCGCGAACTGCTCATAGCTGCTTGTTGTTCGCTGATCGCGTGTAATAGATGGCTCCCGACTACGAGAATTTGACGTTACTCCAGAAAGTTGAAGTCTTTGAATATGCTCTGGAAAATACCACTGGTCAAGACTTGTATCGAGTTCTTTGGCTGAAGAGCGCAAATTCAGAACACTGGCTTGAACGTCGTGCAACCTATACTCGCTCCCTAGCTGTCAACAGCATGGTTGGCCACATTCTGGGTTTGGGCGATCGCCACCCATCCAATTTACTTCTGGAGAGAAGCACCGGCAAAGTCGTTCACATTGATTTTGGTGATTGCTTTGAGGTTGCCATGCACAGAGAAAAATTCCCTGAAAAGATTCCCTTCCGACTCACGAGAATGCTCACGCATGCCATGGAGGTACGGTCAAAGTTAATATTGCGTAAACTGTGCTGACATCGACACACAGATCAGTGGCATCGAAGGCAGCTTCAGGCACACCTGCGAAATTACCATGTCAGTACTTCGGGCTAATAAGGAGTCTCTTATGGCCGTGCTCGAAGCCTTCGTTTATGACCCGCTCATTAATTGGAGACTAATGCAAGCTGATGCTGATACAAGGAGACAAGATGGTTTGTTGTTGCCACGTGAATTAATTGTCTCTACTAACGTTCTTTGATGCCAGACACTGATGTTGATCCTGGGCGGGCTGCAGAGCTTGCGAGAGTGGCAGCGTACCCACAGGCGCCAACCAGGAAGTTACGCGCAGACGAAAATGACATCTTTAACGGTATTTGCAGTCTCTCTTCACTTGAAGAAGCGTTGAGAAAATTGGCTTTAGAAGCGGTAGATGGGCCATTTGCAAGACAAGAAGTCAGGAACGAGCGTGCTTTGGCTGTGTACAACCGTGTACAACATAAGCTTACCGGTTTGTACCACGCCCTTGGAAGTCCTGACTCTCTGACCGTCTATTCTTCTTTCTGACAGGAAGAGATTTTGATCCTAATGTGGTGCTTTCGGTACCGGTCCAAGTTGATAAACTCATCTTGCAGGCAACATCTTTGGAAAATCTCTGCCAATGTTTCTCCGGATGGTACGTGTCGCTATTTAGGACCGCAACGCAACATTTTAAAAGCGCCATTTGCAGGTGTGCGTTCTGGTGATATCTGTTTCGTCGCATAATACCACCACTGTATAATATTATAGCGGCAGTCGTGTACGATATATACAATTTAGACTCGATGAGATAAATTATACCCTCGGGCACGTATGTTGTCGATGGAGTTGCGCAACAAATCCGTGATAGGTAGATACGCGTCGAAATAGGAAGTGTGTCGAGTTGTCAGTACATACGATTATTAATTGGGCTGGGCGTCAAGACACTTTGTACTTCTTCATCGGGACGCGTCGCGTACTAACCACTTGCTTGCGTTCTGCATCGCTGTCAACGAAAGCCATGCCGCGCGGAATACCGAATGCTAAGAAAGATGATAGCGGCATGCGCTACACGTCGATGCATGTTCCTCTCGCGTGCGTTGGGTACTAGTTATGTCGGTTGAATTAGCATAGCTGATGGCCTCGGAATACAGTCCTAATCCAAAACAACTGGGTGCATCATACCTCAAATCAGAGTCACAGACACTATGGGGGAGACATGCAGCCAGGAAACAAAAATTGCCAGCAGAAGACGTTCCAGCACCCTCGCAAGACCAGAGGTGCGAAGCCCCCCTCTCTTAGACAGACGGGTAAACCAGTACTGAAACGCCTAGCACAGACGTGGCTCGCATGTCATTGTCATCCATCCAGGCTCACGATGGCTCCGTATTGGCAAGGCCTCTGAGGTGACCCCCATTTCAGTCCCCAACGTGATTGCGCGGAAGCACAAATCGCCCGTCCCGGAACCACTTTTCGTGGAGGGCGTTATGCGCCCGAGGAGTCGCACCACGCCGCCTTCCAGTACGTCGCAACCCCCGAGTGGAGACGAGTATGCGGTATCGCCGACATCTGACGACCCCGTACGTCCTTCCTCTTCTTTGTCCCATCGTACGATTGGTTGACTGACCCGGGCCGCCGAAAATAAAGTTTGAGGTGAAGCTGGCTTCCATCACGGTTTCTCTTCGGGAGCGCATGAGATTCTACAAGCTTCGTGTTACACAAAACGCCACAAGCATTGCGTCGACCTTTAACGAGCAGTTCAGACCGAAATTATTCCAGAAGTAAATGATCCTTTTCGGGTAGAGTGGATACACGAGCCGGACAAGGAGTACTTGGTCGGTGAACAAGTAGGGGCTCTCTCGTTCCCCCCCTCTCCCTTATTATTCCCCATGATAGGAGGGATGTTTGACGAGTTTTCGAACAGGTCCTCAGAATAGCTGACCCTCAACAACTGAACTACACCGTCAGATGGCCGATTCATGGTCATAACTTTAACCAGGATTATCCGTCTGTGCAAATGATTTTGGATGACGTGAGACTATCATCAGCACTGCTTGTTCGAAAAATACAAGATGACCCGCGGTGATTACAAGGTTCGTGGCTAGCAAGGTCAAAGGCGGGTAAGCATGTCCTAAGCGTATGCGTAGAACTACTCGGTCGTCCTCGTCATCCCGGACTTCTATGATCGTGCATACGTCCGTGAATTCGTAAACATTCTCCTGCGCTCTATGGGCTTCAAGCAGATATGCGTTCAACAGGTGCGTCTGCCAATAGTTCCCCACCCCTGGCTAAAATTCGTTCCAGGAGTCTCTCGCAGCCACTTACGGAGCAGGAATTTCGAACGCTGTGTTGTGGATATCGGAGCTGTCTGTACGAGCGTCGCTTGTGTAGACGAAGGCCTAGTAATTCCTGACTCTAGGTAAGGATGGACAACCCGACTAGTCTTTCGAATTCTGACGATCCGTACAGAATTTCATTGAACATGGGCGGAAATGATATCACAGAATTTCTCTACGTTCTACTTGAAAGGATCAATTTCCCATATCGCGATGTTAACCTCGCTCTCTGGCATGACTGGCTTGTTATAGAAGATCTCAAGGCTCGTCTGTGCACGTTGGCCGAGGGTGGGTGAATCATC
>JANFAE010000401.1:0-100199 GCA_024613145.1 Pisolithus marmoratus
GTGACCGACAATAGGCCAACTCGATCCTGGGTTGACGACAGGAAAAGCCACTATCAGCACGGGCGACAGAGGTCTGCCAACATGACTGACAATAGGCCAACTCGATCCTGGGTTGACAACAGGAAAAGCCACTATCAGCACGGGCGACAGAGGTCGCCAACATGACTGACAATATTGTAGGCCCACGGGCAACAGATGTCCACCAACGTGACAGACAAAGGCAAGCATCATCGACGAATGAAGTGGGAAAGTTAATTTGTGAGAGCGCTCACGATCATGTGACTCCAAGCAATGTCTGCCCCCAGCGGCACTTCCCGAGTTACTTTTCACGTGAGATGGTATGGGATAAATTTTTAGCAAATATAAACCAATACGCTGATATAACAACAACAAAATTCCAAGGTAAAATGTAAAACAAGGTACCTTGCCGCACGAAGTCGGCCCTTTTTTCTAGTATGATTAATGGTAACAATGGATATGTTGTGAGAGTCATGTGCATCCTGTCAAAGCTGGTTGGAGGATATGGGCTATATCGACAGTGGCCAGACCGAGACCCAAACCATTGGTATGTGCCAATATAGCCCTAAAATGAGATGGAGAGTCAGGAAGAGGGGATCACAGGCAGCCACGCTTGGATACCCGGCCTGGGACTCGAGTCCGGACCTCACAAAATACTATGTCTGGCAGCTCGTTGTTGAGGGCCTTGGTACTCAAAGTTGCATTCACTGATTACTAGTCCAAGGTCACAATGTCTGATTGATGCACCCTGCTTTGTGCTGGAAATGCTGAACTCGTCCAAGCAAGGTTGTCGCCGCCCCCGGCGGCACTTCCCAAGTAAGGGGATTTACTTCATAATTAACTAGTATGAGCGTAAGGCAGTATTGTAAACAAGGTGAATGCCATCCCGACGGCCTTTTTCTACTTGGTTAGATACGTCCTCAGTTGTAATCATGTCCTATGCTCCCCGTAGATACCTACTCGATATAGGCACGTCAATTCGCCACCCCAATTGTCCAGGATCTCCAAGACTACTACGCCAAAGTCCATGCCAGTGGCTGCCACAGAGTCAAGGATCGGAAAATAACTGGGTGTGGTTAGTTGCATGGATATTATAGTCAAAGCGAACCAAAGGGATGAAAGGCATGCCGCGTGAAAGGGCCGGCGCCGTACGAGCTGTAAGAAGTTCACGTAAAGTGCCGGTGACACTGTTACGCAGGGAACGGTACTTCACGAGGTTTATCTTTTCCATCGACCATTCCCCACAGCAGCAACTTGCGGGGAGCGCTTTCAGTGGCGTTGGTAAGCCCAGCCGGGATATGGTCAACCATGACATGCGTGACACGGATAACATCCCAAAGTGCGATTGCTATTTGTCCGAGTCAGCCAGGAACACGCCAGCATGCACCTTCCTGCAAATCATCCTCCAGGGCTGTGTACACAGATCCTGTCCCACCCAGTAGTCTGTTGACCCAAGACTCGTATGCGTGGGGTGACGTTAGGGAGCTCAAAACTATCCCACCGTTACGCCACAAAGCATAGTCATACAGATTACGCGGGGTGCGCTGGGTGTCGAGCGGCACCTTCCGGTGGAGAATGAGGCGAGACCACTGCATAATTTGCAAAGCAACAGTTCGAGCCTGGGTGATGTAGGTGTTGGGTGTTCCAGCAGCTGCAAGAATCGCAGGCGCCCCGGACGGATAGATGAAGTGAAGTAGAGAGAGTATCACAAGGAAGCTCATGAGGGCAATCCACATAGATTTCGACGTGCAAGGACTCGTTAAGCCATTGTTCCAGACTGTAGCGGGGAAGCGCCTTCGGGTATATATGCTCTGGGCATTGGCTGCATAGAATGGTTAGCAGATGATTGATAGAAGGTGTAACCATGACATACCAGGAGTTACATGCATCTGCAGGAGTTGAGTTCGCCATCAGATCTCCGAAGAAAGTATGGAGCTCACCATAGGTGATCTGCACCTTGGGAATCGGGCTGAGTGTGCTTCTTGACCCGAAATCGGGAGGAGTGGCAGGCTCTGGCATTGAAGTTATTCCGTCTAAAGAACATGGGTATAGAGTGGTGAGGATATGGAGGGTAGTATGAGAACGATAACAAACACTGGCACGGCTGCGTAAAAATATGTAGTATGAGTCCAGGTTCAAAGCGTACCCTGGTTACCGTTAGCCACTCCGAAATATGGCATGCAGGTTCGAGAACAAAGAGGCGAGAAAAGGAGGGGGGTTCATTCGACAAAGCGGGTGGGTGAAAGGGAAGAAAAGAAAAAAAAAAGACAAACAGTACAAGACGGCAACTTACTACAGAACTTACGCCAGACGAGGAGGCAAGAAACCTCGCCTGAGATGCTAGAAGAAAGATGAAAGGGAAGCAGCAGAACAAAGGCGGACAAAGCAAATGGAGGATGTTAGCGACCCTCGCCGATATCGCTGACCTCGTGGCCAAATGTTATCCCCAGCGTATAAAAGACATCACAGCGAGAAGAATTACCAGACATTGCGCAGTTCCATGGCACCCAGAAGAAAGACACGGCATGCGTCGGAAAGCGAAAGCGATGCTTATTTTACAGCGGATTCGTTGGGGGATGACGAGGAAGTACGTGTTCTTTCCTAGTGTTAAATGTATATCTTGTGACCGACCTTCAATAGGACGATGACCCAGGCGAGAAGACAATTACCTTAGATGCTGCACTTGTAATTTGTCATGTAACTTTGCAGGAGATAAAGTACTCATACCAAGATAGATTCCCTCCCTGCCCACATTCCCTCGCCCACTTCGTACACACCCAGTATCACGTGCAGCTTGCGCGCCATCAGGAACTGTCACCGCCTCCAGTGGAACATGTAGTATACTAGGACCAGGTCGAAACACAAGTAAACCTTCTGGCGATGTGGAAGAGGTCTGTCCATCTTTGGGGTCGCATACACCTTTGTGGTAATCTCCTTTCAGACCCCAGTTACTCGGAGCGAACTACGACTCTTCAAGGAGACGATTCAGCTCGAACTTGATGGCGCAGTCAATGCAATTAACGAGGCGGCTAACACGGTGAAAGTTCATTTTGAGGGAAAGTCTCTGGGTGTGCGCGGAAACATCAGAGACCAAGAGACACCTCCTTCACTCCAAGCTCACCGTAAAGTAAAAGGATTACCTACTCATCGTAGGCCTGCAGATCTGGAATTCCAAGTGAGTCCTTACCTTAGTTTCCGGAGTGCACCCAATAGCCGTAATCACCAGAAGTTGATCCGCGAACATGCTCTGGTACTTATGAAGCGCGAGGACAAGCATTCTCCCTTTACCAATGTGCCGAATAGAGCAGAGGTCGAAGCTTATGTGAAGGGGACTTGGCGACCCTGCTGTACCGCTGACAATTTTCGAGTCGACCTCAATGACACTCCAACTTCCGTATGGAATACTTCGGCTTCTCATGTGTTCACTGCCAGTTTTCGTGATGCACATCCTGGCTGCGACCGATCGCTGAAGGCTATTTTCAATGCCTGGGTAGTTCATTACAACTATTTACGCCAAGTGTATGCAAAACAGCAAATGGTTGCTCGCGAAGAACAGGCTAGAATTTCGAATCTCGCGTCTGGGTATATGAATGAGCAGGGTTGTGAGAGTCCTCTGGCTGGCATTCGCTCCTTGCACAGGCGTCGAGAACGTAGGTTACAGGTCAGTCGCTTTTATCATTGGCGAGGATGCATAATGCTTAGAAGTCATCACAGTTGTATAACCGCCGCCTTCGAACGGCCCACCGCCACTCGAAGTCATATCCTTCAGCAGTTGATGTGGTGCAACAACTCGGACCGGCCGGGATGAGCTCCGATGAGTCAGAACACGACGTCGGGCATGGCGAACGCACCTACCATATTACCCGCAAAGCATGGCGATCAGCTACCGTAACAGCAACCCTACGCATGCTTGACGCGCTTCATCTCCGGATGAGGTACCAACATCAGTGGACTGCGACCGCTGGCGCATGGCCACATCTGCGCATGCCGTCTAGCCAGCTCAGCAACCGAGAACCACCATCGGGTCTTCCCAAGAATTTCTATGCTCAAGACTACCTCTCTTCTCTGACTTCAGAAGGCTTGGACGATCTACTTCTTCAGGAGGATATCCACCTGGATATCCCACGGACTATAGCTGCGTGAGTCTCCTCACTGCTCATGCATGTGGGATGAACCCACCTCCATATGTCATACAGCTTGGCTGAGCCATATGACATTTTTGACAGGCAAACTGCTCTCGGTAGTACGGGGAGATATCCTCAGGAACCTGTCCGCAGAGCCTGAGCACGTTGATGGAATGGTTTACACCTACTAGAACTTGGCTCATTTCATTTTCTTCTGTTTACCACACCTTTCCGCTTTCCCATAGAATATGGACACGACATAATGATTTCATTAAATTAGACAAAACACGCCTCCCCTCGCTCTGGCAGTCTTATTGGGTTAATATTCAACGAATAACTATGTACAGGTGGAATTACAAAACAATTTCACAGTACACTGTAAACAGCCAGGACACTTCGAATAAGTGTCCACATCACCTTAAATGAGTGAGCATCGGAATGGCTGAAAAATACTGCCAGTCGATGGACTTCAGTGCCTTAATGTGACGCTGGGGATGACATTCGGTCTAGTAAAAAAAAGCGTCTTGATCCATATAAAACCACTCTTGTCACTGAAAAAAAGGTTCTAAAGCTCCACCGCCAAGACCGAAGACGAGGACGTTGCGCTCGCCAGCCACCTTCTTGTCCAAACCATAAGCGATGGCAACGGTTGTCGGCTCGTTAATAACACGAAGGGCGTTCAAACCCGCAATAGTACCGGCGTCCTTGGTAGCCTGCCGTTGGGAGTCGTTGAAGCATGCGGGGACAGTGACGAGCGCGTTGGTAACGATGTATCCAAGGTACGTCTCAGCGGTCTCCTTCGTCTTCGTGAGGACCATGAACGGGGTTTCCTCAGGCGTCTGCACAAACCAGTGTTAGACAAGAATCGGTTGGAGACTATCGAGTGTCTACTTACAGAATCCTTGGTCTCACCACAGTACTCTACTTGAATGTAAATCTTAATGCTGTCGCTGCTGACAGCCTTGAAGGCAAGTACTTAATGTCAGCCTGCACTTCCGCGTCGTCGAACTCGCAGCTGATAAGACGCTCAGCTCGAATACACTGAGCAAACGTTGGCACGTGGGGTACAACCCGCGTATTACGAGTATTCATAGCGACCTAGTTCTTTGCGGCATCGCTGATCAGCCGTTTATTGTGAAGGAAAGCAACAAATGAGGTGTCGTCCGGTTACCCTGGTCGTTGGCAATAATCTCAATACGATCATTTTTCCATACACCGACCAGCTGAAAGAGGGGTAGATCAGATCATCCCGAGGGAAACGGCAGAACGAGTTGGTACGCACGAGTAGGTCGTTCCCAAATCGATACCGATGGCTTTCGGAGTTGATATGTCTAAGCATAGTCACCTTGACACACATGACACGTGACGGGTGGTGCTTGGGCTGCAACAGCAGATGCCTCTTTGTCTTCATCTTTGTATTGGGACATCAACCCAGCACACTAGATGGTGTTCATGTTCCAAGAGCAAGGTGAGTTGTTGAAGCTCGTTGTTGGCCGTGCTGACATTATCCCAGGTTTTCCTCGACGGATATTTCTGACCCAATGATAGAGCCGGCCCATCCAGTTATTTTCAGAGTCTTTTCACCTCCACCGCATGGCCTGGAGTTAGAACGTGATGTGAGTACTCCTGTATACTACCAAGCCGCCAAGTTAACAATTCCAATTGATTTACGGCTACAGAGTGTCCCGGTACGCCAGATGATGTTCAGACGTCTCATTCAGGATGGGAGAGAAAGGTAAACTGAGCCTGCGCCGTAAGGTCTTCCGTGTACCTCATTGTCTGATACAAGACCCAAATATTAGTGTCAAGGGTGAGGAGCACGACACAAATCTGTCGCGTAATACGTCTGTCGTGATGACGGGTGTGCCACTGTACTATGCCTCTTCCCAGCCTAACCCAAGCGTTCGTCAGTTTATTGACTGGTCTGCTAGGACGGATACCGGCAAAATGCATATGGGTGATTCTGTCGTTAGAACACTTGCTGAAAGCAAAATGTAAGTGCGAATATTTCTTACCTCTACTCGGGTATTGAGCTTATATTCAGTGTGGATAGTCTCAACTTTAGCCAAAAGCCAATAAATGTCTTACCTGGCGTGCGGCTGCCTCTACCTCTGCCTGCAGCCGGCTTTGTACCCGCTACGTCCAATGTAACACACCTACCACCCGATCATCTATCTAATTCGATGCGCGTATGCGCTACCAGGTCATTTTGCAAGCATCAGAAGGCGATTCGTAGCCGTGATGATTGCGTCTCATGGTTCTCCAGCCTGGATTCAGGGCCGATAGAGACACCACCACCCTCTCCCGATTGTTACAGTCACGCGTTGCAGGGTGGTGATTTGTTCGTACACACTTACATCCATGGGCGTCAAGCTTGGATGTGGGGAGAGCTAGGTTGGATGCCAGTCCAGGAAGGCCAACCACATCCGCACATTACAGGTTACTATCTTTCGATAGCCGGGAGCGGGGAACCTAGTTGGGTAACCGGAAAGACAATGGCAACATATCGTGCAAAGAACAGGAAGTGTCGCCCATAGAGTAGCAGTACTTGTATATAACTGAGCCTACATCAGGCAGGCGAAATTCTCTATTCTCTATGTATTCTCCATCCCATGGACAGGCATCCTCAGAAGGTGTCGATTGCCGCCATGACGTGCAGAGGGTGAACGTACGATACTCGACACGATCACAACCGCAATGATTTCAAGACGGCCCACCGGCCACACCCACCAAACAACGTCAAACGGAAGCCGAGCATTACTTCATACACCAGTGATAAGAGTAATCACCCAACACCTAAACCATCCCAACCCATCGCTGGGGATTACCGATTATTCCTTTATTACTTGTGTAGGTAATATAATCTGCTACCTGCAAAATATAAACCCTGAGGGCGCATAAGTTGTCAAGCCCCCCTAAATGGTAAACCGATCAGGGACCCCAAAATGTACGTGCTGACTGATACCAGAATGATGGTCACAATCTCAACCCATCTAAATGCACGGAAAATTCCCACTATCTCTCGCTCCAGTCTGATTCCATGGGTATCATTGTCTTCAGGTGCTTGACTGCTAAGAAGCTACGAAGGCGAACAAAGCGAAACTCGTACTCACCAACATCTTCAGCCTCGACGGCATGCCATAATTGAACTCGACCTCTTCTTCCCTCCAGAGAACACGTTCCCGTAGCGATAAGGAACCTATCTTCCTTACTTTCGACGTGGGCCTGGGGGACCACATGTGAGCATCGTCTGCCAAGGTGAAAAAAATACTCAACTGCAATGGAAAGTATAACATCCTCAGCTGTCGGGCATCAGCAATCGTCGGAAAGATTGCCCGGGGATATACCCACGATCATGAATAAGTGTCCCAAGCAGAGATCTGTCCGTGGAGTCCCAAATTTGCACTTTCCCGCACGTGCTGCCACCAAGTATCGCCTGCCCTTCATGAATGAGGGCCACTGGAACAAGCATCCCATTACTTGGCTGAAGCACGGAGCCATCTGAGCTACTGTCGTTGAGGTGGTAGATATCAAATCCACTTGTAACGTTGGAAACAACTAGCATATTTCCGTCTTGAGACACGCTCATAGAGCCACTGCCGCTTCGTCGTCAGTAGCAGCGCCATTACCCTAAAAGAGAACAATCGTACACAAGAGTTTTGACATAGACAAAATGCACCATTTTGACTTTTATTGCATCCCAGAGGCTGACGGAAAGTCAGTCATCTCCCATGCGAAAAAGGATGGAAATGTACAGTATCCCATGATGCAAGTAAGCGACTAAAAGTGTTCTCTCGGAGTACTTCGTATGCGCCCATGCTAAAGACGTTACAATGACCTCCAATTTATGGTTAACTGAAATGGACGGAGGAGGGAAAACTTGTGCGAGTCGTGTCCAATTAGCTAGCGACCATGATAGTACAACATTATGAGAAAACAAGGGAAAATCGTACCTGTTCCCTCGTGACTCCAGAGGAAGACTTCTGAGCGAGCACCAGTGACTACAACGCAGTCCATGACAGCAAGATATTCAACTGGAGAACTGGAGTGAGCTGCAAACCCTGTGACAGTAACCTGCTGCAATACGAGGTCAAAGGCACTGGAGGATAAGCTAGAGTGAACCACGAACACAGTCCTCTATATGAATAGAGATGACCACACCATTAGCGAGCCCGCACAACAAGCGATTCTCCGATGGTGTCATCCAGATGATTGACAATACAGCATTATTCCCAGTGACAACGACGTGAAGTTTCTGGCCAGAAAGCGTTGACCACAATGACAACTTTCCATCAAGACTGCCAACAGCCAAGAATGTGCCTTGTGTGCTGAATGCAAGGGAGGTAATGGTGTCTTCATGCTCTTCCTCCAGGCGGTGGTATAACTTGTATTGAAGAGGCATCCCAAAGCGTCAGCAGTGATGTGTGAATAATCTTTGTGAACCACAATGACACGTTATTTTGTATGCTCAATGTAGTTAACACATCCAGATTCATACTATACAATTTCAGCTAACCGCCGTTTTTTTCCTCGTCATCCTATCATACAAATTCAATCGCGTTATTTCCTCGCCAACGTTCGTTGGCTAAGCGCTGCGTGTGATGTAGCTGTTCTGGCGAGCTTACCTACCTAGGCAGACTCAGACGGTGGAAGTGATGAAGATCCCCGACCAATGAAGAGTAAGGCCACAAAGATGCTGGCTCGTTCAACAGGTTAGTTTTATTGATGTTTGAATATGCTACTGATTGAACACGACACCCTTTCACGGAAACAACAGCCATGCAGAGAAGACAAGTCGGTGGGGCCTGACTGTGAAAGCCATGAAGACCACCATCGAGTATCAAAGAACACGTAGCCCCAGTCGAGGCCGAGGTGGATGAACAGGATCCTGGCCCTGTATCGACAGTGAACCTCAACTTTTACATCTAATGTTGGCTTTGATTTATCCTGACGTGATTCAGGCACAGTGCCAGCATACACAGCGGAACGTTCGACCAAAACGTTGGCTCAGTTGATCGCATTTTGCAAGTTTCAATGGTGTCTCTTTTTCCCACGTGTCCGGTTACCCCGAAATGAAAGTCGACAACAATGACCCTCTTTCCCCGTCAACTACGACAGCAAAGATCTGACACATTCGGCGTCAACCAGTTCTGTGTCAAGTCTTCATAACTTGCCTACCATCTCGTGCGTGCTTCGTGGTTTCTGTCCATTGAGGTATTAAGAGGGCTGTCACACGGAACTATTGTTATTTCGTAGCCTGTGTACCTCGGAGACAGGGATGCTGGTCAAACGAATCCGCAGGGATTCATAAAACTATCAGCTCCCTCACAGTTGTCAAAAGTTCCTGCACGGCGAGCCTTCATCCCAAAACATAGCCGAACCTGCCAGTCGCTCGATTTGGACTGGTGCTGACGAAACCCTACCCGGTACAATCAAAAGTTATTCAAAAACTGTAGGAAGCGTATACTGTAATTTGGCCGTTGTGGGGAGTCGTCGATCTCGGCTTAGGGTGTTCCTGCATTTCCCGGGGATGCTGGGGGTGCGCTGGTCTGTGTTCCAGTGGCGTCTGCTTGCTGATCATACATGTGGATTGCAGATGTGACTGATGGAACATGCTGGTTTGTGTTTCGTTTAGTCTCGTTATGGATAACCTGCTGAGATGACTTTGCCGCCGCTGTCTACAGGCCTTCTTCAGCCTCGCGGGGTGAGAGTCTCAGACAGAGTCGAGGCGAATCCCTGCGTGGTCAGGCTGTCCACGTCAGGGCCGGGAGGGCATGTTGGTTTGTGTTCCTTCATTCTTACCACTGGACAACTTGCTGATATGTTTATCATTGGATTCCTAATTTTATGCCAGGGTCATATATTCATCTGGCAGAAAGTATTTAGCACTCAAAATAAGTTAGTTTATTCCGGAAAATGTGCAGGTGTATGTTGTCGCACACTGTGCCTTCGTCGTGACTACTGCCCTAATCCGGCACTTGCCACACTGAGTCACATGTAGTTTTACAGTATCAATATGAAATTGACTGTATCGAGCTCTGTGTACAACCTCGCCACCGTGGCATCGGTTGGCGATTGCAGACAAAGAATTCCGGTACCCTGGCCACGTGGTATTGTCATGTCGATGAAGCCGATACTGAGACGGAAAAGCACTACATCCAGTTCCACCAGAGTCCGTCAAGCCACTCCGCACCCGACCAGGACTGTTGGTCGCCGACTCACTGTGCAGATATTATCCAGGCTATGGCAAAAAGGCGCATTGAAACAGTCGAGGATGCCCATCATCGAATACGACGGCGCAAGCGTGCTCGGGTTTGGAATGTCAACGAGGTGAGGATCTTCGATTCAGTAGGATACTAAACTCTGAGACATGCTATAGGGGAACCCCTTCGCATGTGCCTGACCCTCCCGATCCCACAACAGACGACATGGTGAGTCATCTCACCGTCCACGTCTCTGTTATACTGACTCCTACTATAGCATATACGTACACCCGAGCTTCTGGACGACGAGGTGAGTTGTCTCACCGTTGACGTCCACGTTATTCTAACATTTACCATAGGATATACCTCGACGTACGCCTGACGTTCCAGACGACGATACAATGACTTAGTTCCGAGGAGCTAATACTTGGATAGGGCGCATATATGCAGGACTCATTGCAACCCTGCTTTCCTGCAGGATAGTCGCTGCAACACCCTCGAACTGGCATTTGGTCAAAGTAAGAATCGAAATCATTGTCTGAGGTCTAATATCCAGTATTACTGATTCTGTTTGACTTATGGAGGAATTTACCTGCCATGGCTGCCACCAAAGTCGATACCATGCCTGTGCCTTCCGTCTTGGCGTGCTCAATCAAAACCCCATCCAATGACAGCACGGTGGCCACGCCCCCCGCACAACTAGCATCCAATGCGCCTGGGGTGGATGAACCCAAACCAAGCACCCAGCTGGCCAAGGCGAAGGCCACCTTTCGGCCGCCGGGCACAAAAAGCGGATGGTGAGACGAGTCCAATGCACCCGACACACCACAGTTGCTAACGCGTCCACTAGAAACCCCCGTATGCTACGGTGGCCGAAGCAAGACGATGCTAGTGGACAGAAGGATCGCCCCCGCGAACACCACGACAAGATGCCGACGCATACCCAACGCGAGGCGCGGGTCATTGATTCTCTCAACAATGTCTTTAAGAAATAACGAAGTTCACAGTTATGATATAGTTCAAAGCCAATTAACTCGTGAGTGCCAAATATGTGAGAAAGCCGAACTAATCCATTGTCAGGTTGAGACAAATAGTTAGACAAAGGCCATCATCGAGCGTGGTACGCTGTACTAAACGCCAACGTTTCCCTCACCAGCACTTTACCCACCCTCTCCCTCCCGCTTCTTGATACCAACACTCGGTTTCCGTGTATCCACATTCAAGTCACCGGAAGCACTTCTGCATTCGAATCAATCACACGGAACCAATTTATCGTTAATACGAGCGCACACATCTGCACGTTAAACGCATTCCACGCATCGTTTCTGCATCGCCCAGAGTACCATACCATACTATGGACGCGCATATGTATCCCCTGCATCCCATCCCGCATGCTGCTGCTATATTCGCAGTATGTAGAGTTTAATACAATGTCGTTTCTGAGCATATCTCGTAGCATTGGTGGCGCAAATCAAGAATATGTAAATATATGAGCAGGTGCGACGTCATAATCCCACCTCACATGTCCTCACATATGATTATATTACATGAGACTCACTGGGCACAATAGTATACGACCTGATATGAGCCAGTACTACCGCACGAAAAAAATCCTACAGCGTCATATGGGGTTGTGCCCCGTCATACTATGTTTTTATCGTTTTGCTAGGGTGACCTCATATGATTTGCCAGCTAGGTTCTATCTCGTCACACCGGGTCACACCGGGTCAGTGTCCAGTTTTCACTGGGATGTTCAAACGAGATAAGGACCTTTCTTCGATTCAGTAGAATAATAAAGTCCGAGATATGCTATGGGGAAACCCCTCGCATGGTGAGTCGTCTCACCATCCGCATCTTTGTTCTAATCCCTACCATAGCATATACGTATGCCCAATCCTCCCAGATGACATGGTGAGTGTATAGGGCGCACATATGCAGGAGCCATCACAACTCACTTTCTCGCAAGACCGCTGCAACAAGTACTCTCGAACGGCGCTTAGTCAAAGTAATGGCCAAATGTGATACAATCAAGTAAGTGGACTTTACTCTTACCTAGAAAACTCTTTGACCAGCTCGCAAATACGATCAAGTTACTAATGTGCGACCTGACTCTGATACTCAGTGGTAATCTACCTCTACCCCCCCCCCCAAGTGCAGATGAGAAGCATCCGACACGCGAGGCACACCCAAATGTACTTTTATGGACGAAGACACATTATGACGATTGGTTGGACTCTCCGCGGGCAGCAACCATGGCCTATATGCGTACCTCAAGGACGAAAATGGCGTCGTCCCTGGTGGCATGGGTAGGAGCGTAAGGCTACCAGGTAAAGTGGGCTTTCGTTCAACTACATTCCACAAGCCTAATCTATTGTCAGGTTGAGACAAACAGTTGGATGGAGGCTGTCATTGAACATGGTACGCTGTACTAAACGCCAACGCTTCTCTCACTGGCTTTCGTGACATTCATCATATTCTTGTTTCTGGAAACTTACCAGCAGGTTGACCAGCCTACCGGTAGCAAGATGGAAGAAATGTTGATCACCTGGCGGACCGGTGCACCGAATGGCAAGGAGCTTTTCGGTGTTATCACGCAACTGTCCATCGAACAGGGTATATGTGGCGGTTACTCTACCTCTCCCGCAGACGTACGTTCCATCCCATCCTAAGGCTTCGTCTCAAAGTTACCTCAACACCGTCTTGAAAGCACAGGTACTTAGCGAACTTGAGTTTACGTTGAGTCAGAAAGATGGGGCACTCCAAGCCAACGCTTGGGATCTCACAGCCCAGAAACACGTTGACCAGGTAAGGCACTATCATTCGTCTCATGTATGATGCTCATGCACGATTTCCAGCTCCGTAATCTAGTAGAAGCCGGCGTCTCTCAGGATGAATTACAACAGATCTTTAACCAACTAAGGTCACTTACGCGTACAACGCTCCAGGTACAACCTCCGCCCTCGTCCTATCCCACGCATCCAGCCCAGTCTACACATATTCGCTCACATACTCATCGCTATGGAGCTCCTGCGGCGCATCCCACTTACTCTTATCGGTCTGAGCAATCCAAACCGGCCGATATATCTACTCTCATTCCAGCGGCCTTGTCTAGTACTTCGTCATCACCTCTCCCTCCAACCAATATGGCAGGTCAAACTCACTACGGCGGATATTCTGGGGTGGGTAATTCTTTCCTGGTGCCTGTCAATGACTGACCAGTTTCTCAGAAAATGTTCCTATGTTGTCAACCTCTTATATAACAGACTCCCCATGCAATGCAAGCAATGTGGATTAAGGTTCAGTGATGACCCCCGCGGTAAGAAGCAGATGGACGATCATTTGGACATCATGATGCACTTGAGGCAGAACAGTGGGGTCGGACAAAATGTTGGCCGCGGACACAGCAGATGTTGGTTCGTTAGTCTGGAGGTATGTATTGGAATTTTGGCCGTCCGGAACGCCAGCTCAACGGATGTCTAGGATTGGACCAGGGAAGGTACGGTTGATGTGAAAGACAAGGGGCGGGTCGATGGCCGCAGTCGACCCTTTCTAAGAAACCTGTGGACGTAGCGCAGCGAGATGCAGAGCTTCGTGCTCAATTTGTTGTGGTTCCGCCTGGTGATAAGGCCAAGTCAATATATTGTCTGATATGTAAGGAGACTATGAAGTCCGAATTCCTGGAAGATGACGAAGATTGGGTGCGGAGAGATGCGGTTAGAAAGGATGACAACGTGTGTGCACGTCCCTTCCGCTCGTCAATCCTTGTTGCTTACTTCGTATGTAGATCTATCATGCTACATGTCATTCTGAGGCAGTGACTTCGACACTTAGTTTGGCTGCTCGTCTGCGCAATGATGGGTCCAGCCGTAGTCGGTCTCGAACTCCTGAGGTGTCTGCATTACGTTCTACCCCACCAGAAGCACGGCTACTGTTCCGTACAAGTCCCAATCATCTTCACCCGACTCCAAACGTGCAATGCTTAAGCGCAAGGTCGACGATGATGGATTCCGACTGCAGTACCAGAATATGGTACGCCAGCGGCAAAGAAGCTCGCTCTTAGTGTATGTGAGAGCACTCACGGTCACGTGATAGGGTCAGTTGCGCAGAGACGCGTCGTGTCCCCATCCTCTAAGCTTTAGAATGGCCCGGACGAAGCAGACGGCCAAGAAGTGTGCGTCAGGTCGCGCTAAGCCTGCACAACTTGCAGGTCACAAGAGACCTCGGACGTCTTCTACTGCAAGCTTCACACCAAGTTCACTAAGTCCCCTTTCCTCATGCCCGCCCTCCCCAGACCTTCAGCCAACGACGATCCCCAATCAATCAAATAGAGTATGTGTGTGGTCCCCATGTGGTTCCTCGAGCTAACATATTACAGTTCTGTTATCTCTGCCACGACGGCGGACGTACCATAGCATGTTCTAACAGCCCGTGTCCCCGCGTGGTGTGCGATGTCTGCATCGCCATACCAGAGTCCATTGCAAATAAGATCGGTTCTCCAGGAATCATTTTTAAGTGCCCTGCATGCCATGAGAAGGAGGAACGCGCAGCCCGCTCCGAACCCATGCCGTACTTTGTATGTCTGCTCTCATATTCTATGCTAGCGCTAATGTTCTTGAAGCCATTTACACAGACTGTTCAGGGGAATACCGTTCTCGCATCCAATGAGCCAACATTTATCAACGGCGTGTGCGAAAGAGCTTCTAAATCTCAGGTATGTGGGGGACCTATCCTCATCATTCACTTCGTTTATACGGGGTTGAATGCGAGAGGCGGTGTCCCCCGTGTCCTTAATACGGCGTTGGAGGAGTATTACTCAGAGAATAATTTACGCTACTTGGAGGTTGTCTTCGACTTTGGCACACAGTCGTAAACTTCGTCTTTGGCGGTCCGAAGCTGAGAGCCTGGCAGCTACGATCGGTGAAGATATCTTCCAACAGAAGATTTTTTTATCTCCGTACACAGCGAAGTAACACGCGGTGACCTATTTGCAGGGAAGGAAGGGGACGGAAGTGATGTGGCGGTAAGGCCAGAGGAGGTGAGTGCATGGTTTGGCTGTTCGCCGATCGAGTCTCATTCATACAGTTCATGAATTATTTGTTCTCGGGCGGTCTTCAGCCCCTTGTCAGTGGTGCTACCATTTTTATGCTGTCGTGTGGACCGCTCGTTGCATCCTCGGAATCCATTTGCAGCTTGAAGAAAGCACTACTTGAGTATGCCATATCTTTTTTGCAGTGGTGATTCCCATCTGAGACTTAGCGATAGGCTGAGACCCATGTATACAGTTGCATTCGGTGCAAAACGTTTTATCAGTGCGGTCATTAAGTCGTTTATCGTCGCATTTGGCGTTCGAGTCGTCATTCAAGGCCACGATCTTGGAGAGGTCTTCAAAGACCTGCTTGATGTTTCCGTCGAGCTCCCCATGCATACTGACGCGTATATATTCCAAGTGAAAGAACAAATGGTCGCCGGCGCCCCCAGTAGCACTATCCAAGTAAGCGGTACTCGCTATACGTGGTTCCACTCCCATCGCCGCCCATGGGGGAACTCCCTCCCAATGAGCTGTCCAAAGTGCAGTTCCATCCGCTCGTGGTCACCGTCAAAATCAGGTCAAGACCAATCTGGCGTGCCTGGGCGCATCAGCACATGCCGGTCTCCAACATGTGGCTTCAAATTATTCTCGTATCAACCTCAAACTCCCTACGAGATCATGAAAACCAAAGCCAAAGATAACGAGGCGAAGGGGTGGATTAAACAGACAGGAATATAGAAGGACCGGTTTGATTGATTTGCATCATCTGACGTTACCGCTGTATATGACCTCAATTTTAATTTGTAATGCTCCATAACCCTTTCACTATCCAGCCTGCCAGTCGCGTGCAATTTTCTTCCATAGAGCTGTCACAGTACTGCACATTGGATGTACAGTACAATACAGCAAAAATATCATTTTACAGACTTGCAATCACACCCAGAGAATCAGCTGCACTGAAGTGTATGACATTCTAATCAAATACTATGTAACAAGTACACTACATGTAACAAAATTAGCTCATTGTCGTCATCACTGGTGGTGGTGGCCATCACCGCTGGTATTGCTGGTCGTGGTCGTCGTCGCCGTCGTCGCCGTGTAGTGTTGGTGGTGGTGGTCGCCGTAGTGGCAGCAGTCGCCATGGTGGTGATGGTCATCTTGGCCGTGTGGTGGTGTCGTCGTCGTAGTGGGGGTCGTCGTCGTAGTGGGGGTCGTCGTCGTGGTCGTCGGCGTCTCATGGCCATGTGGTGGACATGGTGTGGTCGACCTCGTGGTCGTCGTCTTGTCAGAGTTGCGGTGGTGGTAGTGGTGGTGGTCGCAGTAGTGGCGGTCGTCGTCGTGGTCGTCGGCGTCTCGTCGCCGTGTGGTGGACATGGTGTGGTTGCGCTCGTGGTCGTCATCGTCGTAGTTGCGGTGGTGGTGGTCGCGGTAGTGTGGTCGCAGTACTGGCGGTCGTCGTCTTGTAGCCGTGTGGTGGTCATGGTGTGGTCGCGGTTGTTGTTGTTGTCGTCTCGTCACAGTTGCGGTGGGCGGTGGTAATAGTGGTAGTCGAGGTGGAGGTGGTGGTGGTTGCGGTGGCTGTCGTCGATAGTAGTGGTCACGGTGGTGGTGGTGGTGGTCGCGGTAGTGGTCATGGTTGTGGCGGTGATCGCAATGGTGGGCGATGGTGGTGGCGGCCGTGGTGGCGGTAGTCGTTGGTGGTGGTGGTAGTGATCGCGGTGGTGGTGGTGGTCGTCATGACCGTCGTGGTTGTCGTCGATAGTCATGGTTGCTGGTCGTGGTGGTTGTGATCGTGGTAGTCGTCGTCGTCGTCGTGTTGATAGTCATCGTCGACGCTGGTGGTCGTAAGGTGGTCGTCGTCGTCGTCGACTCTGGCTGGTGGTTGTGGTTATGGCGTCGCCATCGACGCTCCACGGACTGCCGAAGACGTTGAACATTTCACTGGCACAGGCAGGTGCACACTTACCTTCAATGCTCCATCGCGAGTCCTCTTGCAATCTGCACTTCTGTGCTAGAGGGAGGTGGATAACTCTACGCCGCGAGCAGCGGCATCATTCATTAGGGTAAGCACGATAACCGGGATTTGGGGTCATACTCACTGGTCATTGCTCCGCTCATGGCAAGTATCACTCGCCACCACGACAACAACCTACCCAGGTGAACTACAACTTCATGGGCAATACCTACAGGCCTCGTTGAACAGTGGCTTCGACCGCCATAACCGAGGGAAACGAGCACGCCGTAGAGAGCACGAATACGGGTGAGGGTACGCAATATGGACTTAAACAATAGAGGACATAGTATTACATCAGCATTTCACACCACCACACTGGGAGTGAGTACTACTAGTAGTGCTTCATACTAACACCACTACCACTACCAGCGATGACGACGACGACGACCATCAACCGCAAGTTCCCCAGCGTTCTCGCCCCAGATTAAACCAGCTGGAAGACGTATCGAAAATTTCGAACGGCTGCAAAATCACACCGAACCAACGCTTTTCACCCCGAAGGTCATATATGATGGAGACACGATTGCGTACTCCTCGATCGTGCTCGCTTTTGGGCAGTCCTACACGGTACGTATTGTTTTCGGTTTCACGCATGTGCTCATCTACGTTTGATTGCCATATCCACAGTTCGAGGTGGACATGTCAGACCGTGGCCTGAGCAAGCGCCGATTCTCGATCACCCTCAGGTGAGTGGACTCCTCAGTCATCGATCGATTTCAAGTAAGCCTCGTGCGACCTACGCCGTTAATTGTGCTTTCATTTCAGTGACCTACAGCAATCTAACTTGTAAGTCGTTCCATGACGATCTCTACAGATTCAACAGGAAATATCCTAACAGCGATCCCCACCACCACCAGCGATTACGGCCACCACGGCCACCACCGGGACGACCACAACCATTACTACCACTGCAACCACGACCACGACTATCACCACCACTACCGCGACCACGACCACCCCCACCATCATCACGACCACGACCGCAACCACGACCACCCCCACCATCACACCGCAACCACCACGACAACTGTGACCACCACCACCAACGCGACCACGACCACAACCACGACGGGCGTGATCACCACAACTACCAGCGACGACGACTACCATCAAATCAATATCAAATGCGATGCTGACATCAAAATCAAAATGACTGTTACCATATCGAGTACATCATGTATAAGACTAGTATTTGCAACATGACAATTCAAATTCAAAATTTCCAGCTTGAATATGGTTTAAATGGTGAATAACTGGCTTGCATCTGGAGTCAAAGTTGCATGTCTGTGGGGTCTATGGGACTGTACTAGGACTGGGTCACACCAGGGGTTGATATTCCAAAACCGAGCACACGGCATCCTGTACGATGACTCAGCATAACAGACAACAGTACGTGCTGCGCAGCCCAAAAAGGAAGGAGTCACATTGATTATTGAGCACGTGATATTTTTCACATCTGTTTCCTATCTCGTCACACCGGGTCATGCCGGGTCACGTCCAGCTTTCAGCGCTTCAGCTTTCACTCGGAGCTTGAATGTCGTTGTCCCATGTCATTGTTTGTCGCGTTGGTGGGCTTCTGCCGCCTGTGCTTACATTGGTCTTGTCGGTGTTGGCTCTCTCTGTCACATTGGTTGACCTCTGTCGCCTGTGCTTAGTTGGTCTTCCTGTTGTCAGTTCCGTCGTCGAGTTGGCCTATTGTCCGTCATGTTGGTAGACTTCTGTCGCCCATGCTGACATTGGCCTTCCTGTTGTCATACCCTGCATTGAGTTGGCCTATTTTCTGTTGCATTGATGGACTTTTGTCACCCGTTCTAATGACCTCTACCCCGTGCATTTCCTCAGCCTCGGCCATATCTCATATGTCTTTTCGTTCCCTCATACCGCTACCCATCTCACATTTCCTTACAGTGACTGCCCCGTGCTCTTAACGTTTGCGACACACGACATTGCACGCACTCATTGACAGACATGGAAAACATGTGCCGGCGCGTCGTGCGACTCATTCAATACCATATCGGTGTCGATACGGAGACCGATCATGTGTGCGAAGTACGAAAGGTTTTCCCTGTGCGTGCGTATTCGCCCTTCTGCTCTATTCGTCTTCTGAAGGTCTCCTGCATGCTCACCTTGTTTATCTCGCTTGCAGTTGTCGTGAGCCAGTGGGGTGAGACGCCTGGATGTACGGTCATCGCGATAATCTCGATAATGCGCAATCAAGGACCGTGGAAGTGGAATAGGACAAGATGTATCACGTTAGACACGGCCCATTGAGAACTTATCCATAGTCACATCTCGATATCTCAATAATATATGCTATTTGCATGCACGCTGCTGAACTTTTGCCTGCATTAATGTGGGCTGAGTCATCTGATCACTGCTACTTTCTATTCGATATCATTTGGGAACAACCACATCGGCATACCATGCTACTACGGTCCCAATGATATTTCACAACGGTTGTCGTGGTTGTCATTAAACATGCGTCACTCATCCGAGATGAAGCACCAATGGCAAATCGTGCTGTACTTATCTGTGTGGATAACATCTGCCGAGAGATCAAGGAGGCCGAAGTACCATTAAAGGAACAGCGCGAATGGGGAAATCAGGAACTTCGAGAGTGCATAGAGAAAGGCTGCGAAGCCCTCGTCTCGCAGCCCAGGGCAAGCCCTACCCTCTACTGACACTCCCCATGTACCCAATGACTCGACTTCCCCGGACAACGCAGAATCATCCTCCACAGACAACTCCCACTCTGCCCTCTCTCCTGAAACATCGATCCTTCTGTCACTCTATCCCTTCCACTCCCTTCCGCCTACGCATTCCACCATCGCGGACATCCGTCCCATCACCTTTGCAAGTGATTCTCTGAACTTGCCTTTTAATTCAGCATTCTCTCCCATTCCATTTATCTCTTTGCTCTTCGGCTCGGCAAATCATCCTCCCAACCTCTCCCCGACGACAAGAGTGGCGACCTCCACTAATATTCCAGCGGTAGGTAGGGGGTGGGCAGCTCCCGGTTAACAACAGGATAGACGAGAACGACCAAACGTGCAGCAACGGTATGACTGAGGTAGGTGCCCTTTCTCGCCTCCACGACGAAGTACTGTTTAAACGGACATCGGAAAACAGTATGCCATCAGTCTACTCGTGGAGATCATTGCATCCCCGTCTTTTACTGCTAGCACTCTACTGAGTTGGCGCTGCATCAGAAGAGACGGGTGGCCCGCAGATTTAAACACCATTGGAACGGTTCCCCTGAAACAACACTCAGGTTTTGGACTTGGAATGGACGACATCGACTGAAGGCCTCAAACTCGGACCCGCTCTCCGGCTCGGGTGGGTTCTATCAATAGTGGCAGAACAGCAGCAGATTGAAGACTGCATCGAGTAGTACCCTCACCACGCCATTGCATTTCTTATTAGTCATGACGCATACACTCAAGTAGAAGTATACCACCTGCTCATTTCTCGCACTAAGTGGGGAGGAGGGTTTTGTTGGCAGCAAATATTCACACAATGTGGTGGGCAGAATTTAAACTGGGTATAAACATAGTGGGCAATGTGAATCTGAAATTCTAAATTTAATCTGACATCTGTGTATTGACACAACTTGAAGTGTTGTTAGCAGAAAGAATGCTGGTGATAATTTGATAAGTTGGTGGTCGTGTTGCTCATGTGTGAATGTTGTCCCAAATGGGAAGTATCAGTGTAGATAGTATGGTCATCAAAACTTCATATACTGACAAACAGAAACAGAGCCCAAATCTGAAGTAAAAATTCATTTACAAAATGTAGTACTAAACTTCATGTATGATGCTGAGACACCTATGGCAAAGATTTCCCTCCTTGATTCGATTGCGAACAACATCATGAGTGCTACATTTGATGTCATCAATGTTTGGGGAAGTATGGGCAGTGAGTACTTGCCACCAACCACGGTGCACATGGAAACTGATTTGCATCCACAGCATCTGCATCTAAACCTTCACATGAGAACATTTGCTGTAGAAGCACATAATCTATGGATTTCTGCATGTCCCTCCCTGTGGGATTGTCTGAAAGGAGTCTAGAACCAATGAAGTGTCCTCAGTCGCCCTGAAGAAACCCGACCTATCACCACCAGTGGTGGAATCTGTATCAAACACACGAGCATAGACCGCATTGCCTTGAGTGCATTTGTTCCCACATGAGCATTCCCATTTCCATTTTTTCTGAAGTAGCAATGCCACTTTCTTTTTCATCCCTTTTAAAATAGCAGTCCATTTTATGATAAAACAATGGCATAGCAGGCCATCATGGCCTGGAATTGTATCCTTGGGAGCTCATCCTATATGCACTGTACTCTCGTAACTGAGGGAGTCGGGGACTGGCGCTTGTGCCGCTACCGATATATACTGCAACAAAATAAACTCGGGAAGTGCCGCTGCAGGCGGCGACAACCTTGCTTGGATGACATTAGTATCCTGCTATGCCAATGCAATTTCCAGTGCAAAGCAGAGTGCATCAAACCATTCAACATAACTGAATAAGTCCATTATAAGTAAGCTAGTGTCTGAACACGCGACGTATGTGGCACAAGAAAGCCGGAGGATCAATGTATGAACGTACAAATGCAGTACTCGAACGGATTCTCGAAAGGGTGCTGCAGGCAACCTCAGTAGGGTGTGAGCTACTGAGGGAGCTTTGGGGTGAAGAATATAGAACTCAAATGAAAATGTGTACCAAATATTCAAATAAAATCGGGTATAATTGATGCAAATGTAGCTCGAGTCCGTCCGTGTATTACAGTAGTTGTGCGAGGTACCACGTCGTGACCCGTGGCTGTGCTGCGCATCGTGGCAACTGCCATCTCGGGGGTATGTTCGGTGTATACTGCTGTCGCAAGGCCGCCGTTTTGAAAAACGAAGGTTTGTCGTCGTCTCGCGTCCGTCCGGGGGGTATCCCGTGTGGCCGGTAGGTGTTTTCAACACTCCAGAGGGGTTTCGTGATCTCGTGAGGTGGGCAAATTGGAAGGGTGAGTCTAGAGGCTTTGCTGCCTCTCCTTTAGAAAACTACAGATGTTTTGCAGGTCCGTCTCGATCTTGCTATGTCGACATTGGTCTCTGAGGGTCCCAGGATGATGCCTGAAGTTGTTTCGAGGTAGTTCTGACGGACCAGGTAAGCCTTTTACCATTCTGGCTTGTATTTGCTGTACTGACTGCGGCTGTTAGCTAGCAGTGCTTTTTCGATGCTGTACGAGTCACTGAACTCGCTGATAGCTGTATCATCATACCTATAGCTCACCCAATAGCCTGTGATGAGTTTCTGAAGCCATTTGGTGCCTGTTTGGAGGACGCGAAGTGGCCATATGGTGACACTGTACACGGTGCGTGCAGCCTTTCATTTCGATGTTTCTGCCATGCGTGGCTTCATTATAGCGTACGCTCACTATCCGGGATCCTCCCGCAATGAAAATAAGTTGTTTTATGGATGCTGAGAAGGCTTGAGGTGGCCACATAGGGGCCACATGAGCATGGTAGGCACTATGAGTTCGTGTTGGCATGCAGCTCCCTGATGTAGGATATTTGGTTTGTGCATTGGGTGGATCAGGTATGTCGAGAAATCTTTCGTTGCCTGTCCAGATGCACGGATCACCTCCGATAACCGTTTGTAGTCCATTTGTGATAGGATGTGCACAAGTATGCCTAGTGGGGTTGTCTGCACATTCGGGAGTCTCAGCGCTTCACCTGGGTAAGTGTCCGCGTTCTGTATGGTCGTTATTGCCGTTACAAGTGCTCCGAGCACTTTCACCAGTCACATACTGCTCGGATGGTTTGAGTAGTCCCCTGCCTCATTCTACAACCATGTATTAGGAGTTGTACATAGTTCACAATACAGCGGCAATGGCCGCGCCATAAAAGGAAACACTTTCAGTCGTCCGACGGTTCCCACGGACTTATGGTGCGGAAGAAACCTTGCCAAGCAAGTTAACTGACATAAACTACACAACAGCTGTGCCTCCCCCCAATACAACACCAACTGTACAATTTTAACGAACTGATGTGTAAGAGGTGTAAGTATGAGCCATAAGATCGAGTTAGATGATTCGTGGAAACTCAAGGACTTCAGTGAGAAGGGGTCAAGTACCGCACTGTGTCGATGGCTCAAGTGCTCAACTTAACCGTTACCTAGGCATCTAACTTCAGCTCACTGATCGCACACGGGTTAGCAACAAAACAGTGTCTATTCGTGAAGCATGGTAACAAGTATGGAGTTTATGTAAAGGATTAGGATTTTTACGCACGCAGAAGCAGATGAGTGGGGGTGGGGAGAAACATGTGTCAAGAAAGAGCTCTACATGTAGAACATGGAGGATGAATATCTGACGACAAAAGCTATGATAACAGATGCACCAGAGTCCATATATCCAAGACCTAGGCATCAACGCTGTGAGTCATATGTACGAAAGAACAACAGAGGGAGAGACATACCAAGACGATGATTTAACCATCAAAGCATCCATTGTTACTGACAACCAATAAATAAATAATGAATAGAGAGAACCAAAACAAAGCTGATGGAACAGACACAGCATAAAGGTGCGCCAAGGCAAGCATGAAGCGGAAGAGAGAGACGAACCATTAATATTGTTCTCAAGCTGACCAGGTGGTGCGGTAGAAGTCAGCGTACTTGAACCTCTGCTTGATCTGACCCAGGAGGTACCACCCGGGGGTACAGTACGAAACATGATTGTTGGTCAAGCCGCCCCTGTTTTGTCCTGAGTGGAGCTGGCCAACGATGCGAGCTTTACCATTCATCATGTACCAGACGAGGGAACCCGAGTCTCCTTTAGCAGAGAAGGCCTCGACAGTCTTGTTGCCTGAGTTGTAGATACCAAGCTCGACAGACTCGACGCCAACTGCGTTCCGGGTGAATGAAACTAGGCCAGCGTAGCGTCCGACGGTGAGGTCGGTAGTGTTGCCATCTTTGCCTACCATAAGGCAGTGCTGGCCTTCATTGTCAAATTCTGCAGGGTGGGCGAGGTCCTCCTCTGTGGCACAGCCCATGATCCGGAGCTTCCTCCCATCGGGAAACTTGAACGTGGTCGGACCACCACCTACAGGATAGAACATATCTGTAAGCTCATGAGGGTTGTACTTGGATCCTGAATAAGGTGGTCGTTTTCGTTAGATGAGGTAAATATGAGAAAGATAAGTCAAAACGCACCGAGGTCAACAACATTGCCCTCAAACTCATCACTGACCTTTGGCCCAGCAGCTAAGAAGGCAGCCCAGTCCGAGGTATAGAGTGTGCCACCTTCGATATCGACCGAGATGGCTGCAGCATATTGGACGTGCCCAATGTTGCGGTTGAGCTTCATGTTGGACCAGTATTTCGTGACATCATCATGGAGAGCCTGGAGATCAGTGATAGCTTCGGTGTCGTCATCCAACTGGCATCGCTTCGCCCTGATTGCTCTTGCGTTCGCTGCATCCTGCCTCTCCTCTGCCTGCAGTCCGACGATATCTCGGGTCCAAAGGTCCGCGAGAATGCCGTGATGAGCAATGGCTTTAGTGATCTCATCAAGGCCGCGCTGGAATCGACGCATTCCGCACACTCGAACATGGTCCATGCGTGCGCCACCTCCATGCTCGTAATCGACAGTGGTGTTCTTGCGCAGGACATGGCAGTTACTCACTCCATAAACCTTGTTGCTGGGGTTGCCGTTCTTGTCTTTGTTCTCATGGAACCAGAGCGTAAGAGTGCCCTGGGAATCCTCCTCCTCCATTTCTTCGGTAGCAAGGGGAACACCAAGAAGAGGAGTAAGGAAGCGACGGACATAATGGGTGGCATCACTGCTGTCAACATGGCGCATAAGGGGGGGACCTGCAAGCCTCTGCAGGACTGCCTCGCGCCATTCCACAACAACATCCACAACTCCATTCTTCTGCAGGAGGGCAAGGATCTCTTTGGAGACCTCGTGGGCAGTATCAGCGGAGGTAGAACCTGGAACAACACCAACCCATATGACAACAGGACCGAGACTCCCTTTTGCCCCCTCTCCCAGCAGCGCGTGGGTGAAGAAGCGGGCAGGATCAATGGATGACCAGTCAATCTTCTGAGCCTTGATCAGGTCACGAATCTGGGGACCAACAGTGTCCCAGACACCATTGAGCAGGGTGTCAAAGACTCCGCGGAGCGACTTGACAGGGATGTGGGCATATCTGCCAACAGGTTTGGGGAAGGGCGTAGTGAGGAAGTCCGAACGGTAGACAAGATCCGGGTGGTCACCATCTCCGGCAATGCCATTATAATATGATGTTCTTTCGTACTCGTCAGGTTCATACAGAGAGACAACAGTGGTACCACTGGCAAAGGTGAGGGCAGAGAGATTGGATGCCGCAGTCACATCACTTAGGGCCGGAGAGCTGGGCCTGCGAGGCAAGCGGGGTCCCTTGCGTTGCTGGCCCTGGAGGTCAATGCATTGGAGAGTAAAGAGGGAGAGTTCTGGACGGAGGGTGGTAAGTATAGTATGGACGCGGAAAGAAATCAAAGGACTCGCTCAGCAGCTCCGGGTGCTCTCTCATAGTCTCGAAGACTTGCGCGGCGAGTTCGCATACCCCTATAAGAGAGATGGTAAATATGGCATAGATTGTGTAGCTAGTTGATGGGAGAAGGATGAGTGAGTCTCCCCCCTGGGGATGACTAACTAGCGCTAACGGCGCTGGAAGGCACGCCCTTGACGTGCAAAAAGTCTAGGAGACTCGCCTTCGCCTAGAAGACCGGCTTGTTTCAGTTGAGCTTCCGTGAACGGCAAAGCTTCGAGAGGTCAGTGTGGAATAGATGAAGGAATATACCGACAAGGCTCACTGGGAGGATCCATAATGAATTCGTAACCACACTAGTAGTGTTGAGCAAAGTTCGCAGATGGGGGGGAGGGGGACGAGAAGAAGTGAAGAGCCTTCGCTTATATTCTAGAACACACGCTGCCGAGTCCGTGATTTTCAATAATTATGGGTAGTTCAGAGTAGAAAACGGCCCTCGTTTTGGGGTCGTGGATCCGTTTGGGAATTCCTTGACATACGCCGTTTTCGTGGAGTTTTGAAGCGGTTTGGGATTTCGATTTCTCGGAGTGGATTGATTGGGCTATGGAGTCGATGTTCAATTTTAATGCGGTGACCAGTATCCACGGTGATAAGAGAAGACACGCCTCGCTTCGCTCCGGCTGTACATGTGTCTAGTAACTAAGTACTAGTACTATATCATAATATAATATTCTGCTCAGACCAAAATGCTGAAATTTCCCATGTGTGACACGATGGCAGAAGGGATGCTGGTAACAAAACGACTGCACATATCGTCCACCAACATCCACCGCAGACTGTCCACGTTTGGCTCAGTCAAGTCCTTGGATGGGTTCGGTAAATTGGATGCGCTGGGCGACCCGAGACCATTTGCATATGCCACGTTGGAGGGCAAGGAAAAGGACCTCGCTAGATGTACGGGCGCGTCTCGTTTAGAGGTCCTACTCGTCCTGACTTTGTTGTGTATCCAGGTATGAACGTGCTCAGTGGGTCCACATGGAAGGGTACAAAATTGCGTATTGGAGAGGCAAAACCAGACTATCGCCAACGGTATGCTTTGCCCCCTTCTGTCTATTTATTCCTCCTCACGCTGCACTCAGCATCGATTATCTAAACTCTCTTTCACCTCCTCTACCTCGTGCTACGCGCTCAAAAAGACACCAGCTCGTTGTCGCATCCCCCGTACTCGATACACCCCTCTCCTGCGATGACGCTGTGAAGGCGCCAGGTTGGGCCATGCTGCCTTCTGGCAGGATTATTAGGCCTATGAGGATGAGGCCCGAGCGACCTTTGGAACTAATGCACGCTATGGGAGGTGTGCAAAGAACTCGGGGACAGTCAGACGAAAAAGGTAAGAAGAGAAAGGTCCCACCATTACGAGCACGGAGACGCACGATTGATCCAACGAAATGGGATTCGACCTATCTGACCGGCCCGCTTTTGGAAATGGTCGTCGATGCAGGTACGGTCATTGAAGACGAAATTGAAGAAGTGCCTCGGCACACCTTCACTAGGGAGGTGGGGAGCGAATGAATGGAGTCAGTCGGGTGTCTATCAACCTGGAACGGTGGAATAATGGGGAAGACATCCAAATGGAGGACACGCATCCGACCACCGCTCATCTGCCCGCGACTGCCAACGATAGGACAGCGACTCCGGACACGGATGCCGCCCCCACCGCAGTACCGATGAAGACGAAGCTGAAAGATTTGTTTGCGCCGACAGAGGACAAGCGTAAGTACTTCCATCCTTATCGTTTGGTGGACTATATATGTCACTTTTTGTGTTGGCCGTTTCGTGAATAACTGGTACTTCCTCCTCCCTCTCCCCTGTTCTCAAATTATTAATCGATGTAGTTTCTTCCGTCTTATTCATTCCACAAACTTGTTTCGTATAGCGCTGGATCCTGACGAAACTCATAGCATCTTTCTCCCTTCTCAGCCATCTCGATCTTGATTTGGAGCTCCAGGACGATGTGCTCGGTGCTTCTTCTGTCTCTGCCATAGCATTACCCTCGACACACGTAACTATGTCGAGTTTAAAAGCGTCTTCCGGCTTAAATTCGAATTGTCAGGTACCAGTGAAGGCGCCTGGACACGAATGGGACAGGGGTATTACTCCGGACTCTACCCATCCGCTCCTCTTTCCCCTCGTGGAGTCATCACCCTACTACACCAGATTCGAACTCGACACCAAGACCGATGCGTACGCACGCGAGGAGTGATACTGGGTTTATCGTCCTTCCACGTTCCCACATCAATGCTGGCATTCCACGGGACCCGAGTAGTCTACTTACTTCCCTTGTCTGGCACAGGGTGGAGATTCGAAAGGTCCCCCGATACTACTGAACAATCTATACGCGAGACATAGGAGAAGGATAAGGGCGAGATGACGAACGCATGGAAAAAGAAGTAAGGGGGAGAAGTTGGGGAACTGTTACCGCCGGTGGAGTGGATGTGTAGGCAGGATAATCCACAGGCTCTGTTGATGTCATTCCCCGCATGGGCGTTCACTAGAGCCTAGTGAGCCTGCGATCCTGTACAGAGTGAACATGGCCTTCGTAATGCCCTGCTCTGGAGCATCGCACAAATATTCATACATCCCTCCAAAGAAGAAAGGTATATCATTAAGAAAAGAAAAAATGTAAGGTAACACGTGGCAGAACAACTACCCAACCCACAAATACCCTAGAGTCCTCAGAACTGCTCCAGGTCAGTCTCAGAATCCTATCACGAAAACGAAAGGCTTACCCGAATCTGGTAGCTCCCACTCGCTTTAGTGAGATACCGTACCCACTTGATACTATGGTAATTGTTCTTCTCGAACACCTTGAGGAATCGCACGATCAGACCGGAGGCAGTGAACATCAGCACTTGAAAGTCGACATCGATCGGGGGTCGCGCCCACACTTGTCGAACAGTAGTCGAAGTCAGATCAGCCGTCGCTGTGAACGTACACTCCTGGCCACCTTGTATTCGTGGAATCCTGGAGAGAGATATGAAGCTCGAACGTCCTTCAAAACCTGATAACTCACTTCCACACAACGAGATTCTCTGCAGGAACATATTTGGCTTTACCGTTTGCTACCTTGCAATCCACCGTCGTCGTATTTAGAGGTGTGGGTATCTTCAATACGACATTGGTGGCCGACAGCTTAGAGCCAAAGTTCGCTTTCACAGTCACGGCGTACGACACTTGCGTCGTGCCCATCTCGTTCACTGTCGGAATGACGCGTAACGGAAGCTTGACGTTCGACGTACACCGATACCTGAGAGATGTTCAGCACGGAAAGAGATAAGTGTCAGGTCGCTTACCTCATTAGCTCGAATTCGCCGTCTGGCGGTATAAAGCTGATCGTACGGGTCGCGTCAAACTCGTTCAGTCGAACACACTGATGGAAGCGGCAATCATCAAGTTCCACTGCATCACCAGCACCTCTCTCGTTCTTGTCGATGACCAGCTTATCGTTGAGGCCAAACTTGCACTCGGGCGTCCCAGACAAGTACGCACGCATTTGGATGTGTCCATCGACATCAGCACGAAGGATGGTGCCTAAAGGAATATCAGCAACCTGACTTAGCTTGTCGATATGGATACGGACCTTTCGCACTCATGCTGAGATTGACTGTTTCTACAACATCCACAAATGCCTCGTTCTTCTTATACTTGACGTCGCCACGCCGCCAGCTGGTTGCACCAGTTGCTTGTGTGGTTATCTTCGAGGACTCCTCCTGGTAGCTCGATTAGTATGGATAAAAAAGACCCAGGGCCAGCATTACCGCTGCATATGCACTTGACATGACGCTCTCTGTCGTGATGTATGATTTCAGAGTATCTATCTCGCTGTTTTGAGGATATCCAAAGTCGTTAATTTCTATTACGTGCATCAGCAAGCCAACGTGTCCCTTCACGGGAGGCACACACCATCAATGAGCTCGTAGATCAGCACGAAGTTGTTCTTGACAGCCTCCTCGTCTACCTTGCCGAAATACGACTTTGCGATGGATATTAAACGATAACAGTACTCGAATACGAGTGCAGCATTGGCGTTAGTTCTGAGAGATATATGAGCGTCTGACGGAGATGGTCTGTTGGTACTTCACTTGGTGACAGCAACCACGTAGAGATTGTTCACCCGGACGTGAAAGAAGCTGGTGGAACCCAACGTAATGATGGGTGATCGTACGTCGCTGTTGGATATCACTTGAATGCGAAAGACATCTGCAATGGAGCGCCTGCATGCCAATCGTGAGTTGGTGAGAAGGGGTGGAGGTGACGAACTGACTTGAAGTCCGTCCGATATAGACGAGATATGAGGACCTGCTCACCGGAATGAATGACCATTTCAATGAGATACGTGACAAAGACTTGCCTCTCCTTTTTGATTGAAGATAAAAAATGCCTTGAAAGCTTATCAGCTACGAGTTCAAATTATCGTCTTGCTCGTGCCCTTACCGAAATCATGGTGAACCGAAAGGCAGTCTGAGTGCACACGCGCGCTGATCACACCTATAAAGTCACGTGAATTCAAACCAATGTACAGGCCCTTTTGTGCTCATTCGTATGCAGCGCGTTCCAACGATAGCAAATCTCTCTGATACCATTGCCCTGCGGACGCATGATGGAAGATACATGAAAGTCTTTAATACAGACGGCGGACTTCAGTTTCGCGACAGGACGCTAGACGACAATGCCAGGTTTATTGTAGTAAAGGATGGCTACGGCAGGGTCAGCTTGAAAGGTGATTCGATCCGATGAGCTATCGCTACCTCCAGAACTCATGAATGGTCGGCGTAGGCCCAAATGGGAAAACCGTGAACCTCTACTATAGTAGCAACGTTATGTGCTCCGAAGAGACAGGCATCTGGTTTGAGGTCGCCTACTTAGGGGGGCCTTGGATTCATCTCATCATCTCTGGAAAATACCAGGGGGTGGGTTCAACTACGAGATACCTTTCAAGTGATCGTGGACATCAAACATTTAATGGTTCGCTTGATGTCAGAGAAAAGGAGGATCCTTCATGCTGGTTCCTCGTGGAGAATCTGGACTAGGTCGGATCCTGGATTACGGGTCATATCTTGATGTTGTGCGTGTTTTCGCTCCAGCATAGATCCCTCGTTTTCGGGGTTGATCTCTAAACATACGTCTGGTTCAGATGCCTGTCGTAAACCATATCATCATCCGCTGAAACACACCCTACTCGCACTAATTTCATTTTGTACGTGGGCATGACAAGCAATATCATCGTTGAATGGACAAAATAGTAGTTCTTGATAACCGCGGTCACTTATCCCATTTCATCTGATTGGTCCCGGATGATCGAGGTTTAACCGCGGAGTCGTAGCAGCAGTAAAACACCATCGCACGTAAGTCAAGCAGTTTTTGTCGGGTCCCTCCGGTGTCATTCCAGCTAATGCCATACATAGGTTTTACCATGACCTCTGTATTCTGATGGGATCCAACGACCTGCAAAGTTGACAGTGTAACTGAAAAAGTTGACGTTTCGTCGAAGGGTGTCCCAGTTTGTCAGCATAACCTTTCTGTCACTCCGTGCTGTTTTCCACACTGTTGCGCATGTTTCATGGAACGCTGGACTTCTCCACATCGATGTACCCTTCTGGTGAACTCATCACTTGCAAAAAAAACTGTCACGTGTCGAAGATGCATTGAGGCCAACTTTTTGGAGGACCCTAGGTGGTTAATCGATCGAGTCTAATCATTCTTCCTGTGTATGGGAACATTTTCAGCCTCGACAGAAGCGGTATCTCTGCTCGTTCTGGAACAGCACTCCGATGAGGATCGACGATGAAGTTAATTTAGAGGCATGCATATGCTTCTTATTACTTCCCATTGCTGTGCCTCGATGCGCTCTAACCGAACATTGGCTAGGTGCAGCTGTCACACTGAAAACTTCGACATGCAGTTTGTCCGAGCCGGGGATTTGAAAATTTCAGTAGCAGTATTTAAGGAAAGTACCGCGGGGTGAAGACAGATGAACCCAATAGTTCGCAAATATTGAGAGACATGTTAAGCAAGGCACGAAGAACCTGCTTCTCATAATTGGGTTCAGAACTTGTAATGGTCACGCGCCGATCTTGATACTTGTGCCAATCTGCAGTGCGAGGCACCCACAGCATTCCTTCTGATCCGTTACTCCAAGGCGGAGTGACCAATCACACTACCAACAATTGCCGAGAGAAACACACAGCTCCACTGAGAGCTCACTTTATGTCTACCCAACGTAGTAGGAATCTTGGAAGAGTTTTACTAGTCATTGTAGTGTGTACTACTAAGTGGAGTAGCATGGATGTCGGACTTGTCGGCGAGCCAATTTGTGTGGCGTCGACCGAGATCGAGTCATCATCACTTTGACCGAGTCAAACCACTAAAAATTCTAACTTCAGAAACCTGGAGTCGATCTACTTGACCTGCAAGCCTCCATGTCGCTGACCAGTGCTCTGCGTGCACGGGGTGCACAAAAATCTGCAACGAATGTCTGCTTTACTCGCTCAAAGTCCACAATCTCTCCAGGCTCGATCGTAGATGCCAAAGCTAGAGTGAGAGACCATGCAAGACAGATCAGCGGATCCTCCGTACGAGGTGCTACTCCCGCCACTACTGCGTATATATAATCCATTCTTGGTCGTACGATCAGAAGGCTGACATCTCCTTCCAGCCGACCCGACCCAGCACCAGGTTTTCAACAGTTGCCGTCGAGCAGCGGGGTCTTGCCGTTGTTGGAGTCTCAAAGACACGCTGCCCTTGACCACTCGTTCGTAGGGATGTCAGGGGGCCAGATCTTTCACGAAATGATGCTTCGACATGGAGTGAAGCACATCTTCGGTTACCCAGGTGGTGCTATTCTCCCTGTGTTCGATGCTATCTACAACTCCAAGCATTTCGACTTCATATTGCCACGTCATGAACAGGGTGCAGGTCATATGGCCGAGGGATACGCGCGGGTGTCTGGAAAGCCCGGTGTCGTCCTCGTCACGTCAGGTCCTGGTGCAACGAACGTCGTGACACCAATGCAAGATGCCTTGTCTGACGGTGTCCCTCTCGTTGTCTTCTGTGGCCAGGTCGCCACGTCGGCTATCGGTTCTGACGCTTTTCAAGAGGCTGATGTCATTGGCATTTCCCGGAGTTGCACAAAGTGGAATGTTATGGTCAAGGACATTACAGAACTGCCGCGACGCATAAACGAGGCATTCAAAATTGCCACGTCAGGACGCCCAGGCCCTGTTCTTGTGGACTTGCCAAAAGATGTCACTGCGGGTATCCTGCGCACCCCGTTGCCACACAGGGCGACAACCCCCGGCTCTCATACCCTTCCTTCCAATCCCTTGCAGGCCGTGACATCGCCCACTGATATGATTCTCATTCAGCAAGCTGCCAGCCTGATCAATCAGTCACAACGTCCCATTATCTACGCTGGCAACGGTGTCCTATCGTCGCCTTTGGGTCCCAAGTTGTTGGCTCAACTGGCAGAACATGGTAACATCCCGGTGACGACGACTTTGCAAGGTCTAGGGGCGTTTGACGAGACTAACGAAAAGAGCTTGCACATGCTTGGCATGCATGGCTCGGCATATGCCAATCTCGCCATGCAAAGCGCGGACTTGATCATTGCATTGGGTGCACGGTTCGATGACCGTGTTACAGGAAAGGTCGATACTTTTGCCCCTGCCGCTCGTGCAGCTGCAGCCCAAGGGCGTGGAGGCATAATCCACTTCGAGATTCAACCCAAGAACATCAACAAAGTTGTCGAAGCGTCTATCCCTATCATTGGCGACGTCGTGTCGAATATGTCTGCTCTCGTGCCCTTAATTCGGTCGTCATCCCGTACCGAATGGTTTGCAGATATCAAGCAGTGGAAGGAGAAATACCCTTTCACGTATGCGAAGACCGCATCAGAGTCCGATGCTCGGTTGAAGCCACAAGCAGTCATCGAGGAATTGGATAAACAGACAGCTCACAGGAAGGAGGAAGTTATCGTGTCCACAGGTGTTGGCCAACATCAAATGTGGGCCGCGCAACATTACCGCTGGAAAACACCCCGGTCCATGGTCACTTCTGGAGGTCTTGGTGTACGTAATCGCTATTGTTGCACGTTTTCTTAATAGGCTTATTGGTTTAGACAATGGGCTTCGGACTCCCTGCCGCAATTGGTGCCAAGGTTGCTGCGCCGAATAAGACGGTCGTTGATATTGATGGAGATGCTTCATTCAGTATGACGGCAATGGAGCTGGCGACTGCCTCGCAGTTTGATATTGGAGTTAAGGTTCTTGTTTTGAACAATGAATTCCAGGGAATGGTACTGCAATGGCAAGGTAGGTTGCCATCAAGCGCCATTGGGTGGCTAGGACGCTCACCACACCCTCCAGACCTATTTTATGACGCTCGGTATTCACATACAAGGATGACAAATCCGGACTTTGTCCTCCTCGCCAAGGCGATGGGCGTCCATGCTATTCGGTGCAGCAATGTGGAGGAGCTCCCGGCGAAGATGAAGGAATTCTTGGAATATGACGGGTCCAAGCCTGTCCTCATGGAGTGCATCGTTGAGCGAAATGAGCACGTGTATCCTATGGTGCGATTGCTGAAATGTCGCTGTCCGTTTGCCTCGCATTGACCGTGCGTCCTCTATTTGCAGGTGCCTGCAGGCAAAGCTCTACACGAGCAGGTCCTCCACCCTTCATTGAGATCAAAAGCCCAATGAAGGGCGTCACCTTGGCGTGAACATACACTTCCCAACCGCAATAAAATAAAAATGATTCCTTTCCATACCACTTGCATTTCATGCCTTTTCCCTGTCTGCACTATCATTCATTTCCCGCGCTCTTAACTGTTTGTTCCCCATAGCTGCTGAGCTTGGATGCACGCTATGTCGAGGAGCGGTAGACCTAATACAGTTCACTCAAAATGGGGCAGCTGGCCCCACAGATTTCCATCGCTTGTACAATCTGCACTCTCTAAAGAAAATTCGAACATATGTTCGCAAGTTTACAGTGTTCGTAACATGAAATCGAAATAGGATAGTGATAACGGGTAGACCAATCAAAGTTTCATTTTTGTGCTTCACCGATCGAATCGAAACAAGCTGTGTGATGCTGTACTGCACACTGGTGCTGAGCACCCCACGAAGCGGTGCTGGCCAAGCGTCTCTACTTCGCCTATAGAGTATATTTCTCAGACGGTCAGGGGACCGATAGCAAATTTTCCTCTTTCTAGTATACAGAGGAATATCGCGAATGGATGATGAGTGATAGTTCCGCGATAACATCGTTGTCTCTATGTGAGATGATGTACTAACAACGTTCAACCGCCCAATTCAAGGCCTGGTACAGCATAACGTAAACTCGTATTACATAATACAAAGCTAAACCAGAGAAAGGCACGGCCGCGAAATTGCCAATAGTGGCAGTACTGGTGCACCGCTCTCTTACGAGTGATCATAGCCTGGCGGCACGGATTATTCTTCTTTGCCTTGACAGTATAAAACAGTGGAAATCACTGCGGGTCCCATGTCAAACTTTCTATACCTGCTATCAACCCAACCACGATGATTTGTCTTCATCGAAGTGATGAACGCTGTTCGTTGACTGTAACTCTCGTGATGGGAGGCCCGCCAATATTGCTGAGGTTACGAGGTTCTCTTCGGGAGGAGAGATACTGCAACACTGGATTATTAATTTGTCCAGGCCGTGGTGACCTCCCTGCCGCTACTACCATGATCGGTCGTCCGATTATGAACACCCACTTTCGTCGCAGTCAATATCTTCACACTCTACGTACTAGGAGGGCGGATTCTACTCCATCTCACATGATATCCCGCCAGTACAGATTTAAAGACGCTTCCCTACCCGAGACCGATTTAAAGGGCTCGCGAACAGCCCAACAGAGCCGATGTCTTCCGTGCGTTCACGAAACGGTATGTGCTCGTGGTATACATTCGGTATCTTCTGCTTACTCCAAGCCGCGCCAGTACTGGAATAGACTCATTTTCTTGGCTGCATCCTACTGCACTTACCTCCATGGTGCATACCTTCGGAGAAAAACCCTGGCCGTTCATAGCCTGCGGTGTCTCGTCTCAGAGGCACTTGACTATTCACAAACTGTGAGCCTCGGGTGGGGTTCCGAGAGGAATCAATGCGTATGGAGGCAAATTTCAGGCTCGCAGAGGGGGCGACGTGGGGATATTGTTGTACGTTCGCCTCATGCAAAGACTCGAGGTATAACTTCACTCACAAATCCTGGCAGCCTCGGCAGGTTTCCGAGAGACATAGCTGCCCCCGGTGTGGAGGACTCGAGCTTCAGAACTCGGTTACACGGTTATATAGAATAGGATTAGATCGGCTGACCACGTTGAATACAAACATACTTCGCTCGGCACTTGGTGCTTCAGCTAAAAACATAAATCGAGCCCTCCATTTATTACGTAACCCCAAATGCGCCACTGGCTGTCGCCCTCCAGGCTCCCTGCAAGCTTTCAAGCTCCCATGGAGGGCGGCAGTAGATCATCGATCTACAATGTTGACTTTCCAGTCGTCCCGCTATCTATTGCGAAAGTATAAAATGCATCATGCAAGGATGGGTGTCCGCAGGGTCGGATAGTGCCCCAGTCCATCCAACGTCGTCAGCACTCCGTAATTCGCAGGTTGAGAAACCGGTTTTCTCTAAAAACTTGTTATTATCTTGCAATGGGTGCCTTCGCTGTCATCCAAGCAACTGCAGAACCAAACCGCACATTGCCGTCGCCTAAAATCAGGTATTTCGTACTGTCATAAGATGCCCTATGTTACCGGCTCATATGACTTCTGGGACTAGGGATGCCAGCTCTAAAACACAACCTAGCTTGCCACGGGGAAAGCACAACTGGGGTCAGTAGTACAATAATCATGATTCAGTGCTTTACTGAGACCTGGACTGGTCAAAAGGGTGTGAATCACCGACTTACAGGAAATACTCAAGTTTGACGGAGGATCGCATCAGAAAGAGGGCTGGAAGACATAGTCGGAAGGGGTCTTACTCGACCGGGTCGAAGGACAAACACATAACCGGCACGCAGTTTAGCCAGGTGTTGTCAAGGATCCCACTAGCGTTTAAGAAATACCAAAAGTGGTCGTTATGTGCGGCGATTGGGTACATGTAGTATTCTGCGGTCAAAAGGTGCAACCCTATGTAGTAACTAGTACGCACCCTCGCGAAAAGAGAGTTGCTTGACATTGTGAGAGGAATCCAAAAATTAGTGTCTGGAGTGGGAGACTGGAAAAGATTTAGCTTCGACCCGGATGGTTGGCCGGGACATGGCCCTCGACGCTGTGAGGATCCAAACCATGCAGTAAAATAGGCACCCGTCGGCAGTGCAAAATATCCCGGTCACCTCCACATTAATCGCCATCAACCATCCGGTGCGTTAGAGGGTGATCTCCCAGCGATGGCAAGCAGTCTGTTACCGGTGTTGTAGGATGTTGACCAAGGACCATGGCCAAAACTCCAGGCGGGGGACAACTGGCATGCACGCCAAGGGAGGGCCAGGTCAGGACAAACTGATTAAAAGATAGACAAAAGCTGCGTGACAAAACCCTGGGTACGTAACAGCACGTCCCAGATCATCTGTGAGTAGAGGAATAGACTGGGACAACCCAGCTGTAGGAAGATGTGTCACGACGACGATAATGTGGGATTGAGGAGGTCTTCTCAAGCTTGTCACTGGGAACCAGATATCGGGCGCCATGGAATCGCATGGAACGGTGGAGTCGGTAGGCAGTGGAAGGCAGACAACCAGGTTGGCGTACCTGAGTCATAAAAACATTTACTTCCCCTCCAGGTGTGGGTCGAGAACAATTGCATTTTGAGAAAATTGAACTGATAGTGCGGCTGTGGTATCTTACCGTAAGGACGGTCGGATAGTCACTTACGTCTGCCAAAACGTGGAGGGGTGGAGCATCGGGAAACGAACTGACCTGCTAGGACCGGCAGATGAGATTTTACCGCAGGCCGTGTTGAAAAAGCTGCAAATATTTGGGAGTAGCACCGGTGACGCTGGGATTCCAGGAAACCCACAAACAACTGGATATAATAATGTGGGTCGATTAAAGGTGGCAACGAAAATGCGACCGCAGAAAACGGGCATGCATGAAGAGCGTCTCGTATATTTTTACGTCGTATCCTGCGGTAACTTGGTGATAGCGAAGAGGGCAGCGTGGTCGTTGGGGTCAAAAGTGTTGCGTCGGAGTGACAAAAAAGTGTGGCGTCACAGGAGGTCGGCAAGTCCTCGTACTGACCTCTGCCACAAAGCCACCAGTCCATTCTACCTGTTCTTGGCGTTGCACGCGTGATCAAGGTATGGCCTAGGAATTTTGCCGTACCTTTGTTAGCTGGACTCTCGATTTTCTTACCAAACCTTGGTGCAGGCTCGGGAGAAGCTTCATCGATCAAATCGAAGCAAGCAGTGGAGCGCTGTATACACTAGTGCTGAGCGCCCAACGAAGCGGTGCTGGCCAAGCGTCTCTACTTCACCTATAGAGTATATTTCTCAGACGGTCAGGGGACCGATAGCAAAATTTGCCTGTTACTAGGATAGAAAGATGCGAATGGATGACGAGTGCAGTTCGGTGATAATCGATAATATTGCTGTAAGTATTCATTGAGATAACGTAGTAACGACGTTAACCGCCTAGTTCAGACCTGGATATTACACAGGATCAATGTAAAGCCATGTTAATAGCCGCAGCCCGGCATCAGCGAAAGGCCACCATGAAACTGCCAATAGTGGCGGTGGCCGGTGGTGTATCGCTCTCTTGCTAGCAACCATAGCCTGACCACTGAGATTACTGTTCATTGCCTTGACAGTATGTCATATAAAACAATGGAAATCACTACAGGTCCCATGCCAAACTTTCTGTACCTGCTATCAACCCGACCACGATGGTTTGTCTTCGTCAAAGCGAAGAATGCTGTTCGTTGGCTGTAACTCTCATGATGGGAGGCTCGCCAATATTGCCGAAATTATGGGTTCTCTTCGGGGAGTATACTGCAACACTGCAACGGTACTTTAGTATCGATTCGTACTAGAAACTCCCATGCCGCTACTATCATGGTACCCCGCCGTTACCAGAGGCGGTCGACCACGCCGCAACATGGAGTGGAGTCTGCCCTCCTAATACCAGCTTAAAGACGCGTCCAAGACTGATTAAAGGATTCACGAACTGCCCCACAGAGAATGTCTTCCGCCGTGCGTTCACAACACGGTATGTGCTCATGGGTATACACTCGGTATCCTCCGCTTAATCCAAGCTGCACCAGTACTGGAATAGACTACTGCACCTACCTCCATACCACATACCTTCGGACGAAAATCCTGGCCATTCATAGCCTGCGGTGTCTCGTCTCAGAGGCACTTGACTATTCACAAATTGTGAGACTCGGTTGGGGTTCCGGGGGGAATCAATATGTATGGAGGCAGATTCCAGGCCTGCAGAAGGGGTGGGGTGAAGATACTGCACACTGGAAGCGCAAGGTTCAGGTTATGCTTTGTCTCCAGTCAAGGATATCCGGCATGTAACAAAAGCGTCAAGGATGTTGTACGTTCATCCTGCCAATACTTGTACAGCTGTTCGCGAAAATAATGTCAATAGCAAAATATTTGTGAACGCATCGTGAACTCTGCCCGAAAGGAAATGTAGCAAGGTGGCTTCGCAATCGTACTAAAAGTAAGACTGAGCATATGTTGTTGCCATGCCCGACCACCGTATCAAAGGTGGTCTCAACCAGCATGCCCTGTCTCTGGAACCATGGAGAGAATATCTATATTTACATATATACCGCAGCAAGTAGACTACTAAGACACGGTGCCTTGCGGCACATAGAGTAAAAGGTATCTTATGTACTACCTTATGGAAAGCCGGAGCATCATGCTCGTGAGAACTTCCGGACTTCCGGACTTTGGGCAAAGCGAGTACCGCATTTGGGAGTTTCGGAGTTTGGCATTTCGAGGTCTTCGAGTACCGCTAATTAGAGTTTTTGTAGTTTCGCCCTTAGGTAGTTTTAAAGTTGGTCATTCTACACTTAGTACTTTGGCCGCTTCGCACTTCCGCATTTTTGCATTGCGTACTTGTGGATGTTGGTGGTAAGTTGAATGAAAACGAATAGTTTACAGTAAACTTGTAACATGTTCAGGGTAGTGATGACTGTGTTATAGATATAACTAACTGAAAGGTGGGTCGACAGCATTATTCTGATGACGGGAACGGCCGTAGGTCAGTGCGATGGCGGTTGGTTCTGTTCTGTTTCTTGAAAGCCTCTGTCTCATTGAGGAATTCCACAAGCGCTTCGATCCCTTTCTCTGTTCCTAGTAGGTCTGTTACGACAAGGTCTTCTGAGGCAGAGCGTAGTATGTCACGTTTGATCTCATATATGGGGCATGATGTAATCACGTGTTCGTGGGTTTGAATGGGTTCGCCCCATGGTCCTCTAGCGGTACAAAGAAGGTATTCTCCTACAAATGTGTGCCCTGTGCGGCATTGGATCAAGCGTCCATACGTTTTGCGTCGAGTCTCACGGAAGTGTTTACGGGGTTTAAGAGTGGGTAGCAGGAGAGAAAAGGCTGTTTTCTTTCATGGTGTTGCACCAGTGCGATGTCCACTCATGCAGAAGGTTTGCCCGTGATTGACATCTTTCCAACGCATACCTCGGGGTGCTCTCTCATTCCGAGGTATGTTGCTATGTCCTGGGATCCAGGATATGCTTAGGCCATTGGGTGTGTTAGTGCTGAGGAATGTGCAAATACTGTTTCGTATTTGCAGGGCAATATGTTATGATGAGAACCATGGATGGGAGCTCGAAGAAATATCCTTTACTCTCAGCGTCACGGAGCTGTTAGTTATGATGAGGACTGTCAGATTGGCATCGAACTTGACGCTTGAAATATCGTCGTCGACCATTCAGCACGTCTTCTCCACTGATACTCAGGATGCTACTGTACGTCAATCTCAGCCACACATGGTACAAAACACACGAGTAGCCGCTATAGCTTGTCTCACAAACACTTTACAAAACTACCCACTGAATCCGAAGTAGGCAGCGCAGAACAATAGTCACCATATACCGTGACGTCCACATAGACAGACCCGCTAAGCAACGACAGATAAGGAGACCAGATGATGTGCTTGGACTGTTGGAGTTGATGACTAGCTATGGAATACGCACTAGGCAATTACTATACATTTTCTTTTCAGGCAGAGTTTGCAAGGTGCTTGCAAATAATTTGCTGCTGAGATTGTTGGCGCAAACAGCTGTAACATATAACTATGCTCACAAATCATGGCAGACTCCTCAACAAGTCTCTGAGGAACATATGATCTGCACCCCAGCAGGTTGGAGGTCAGTGAGATCTGCAGATCTCGACTACATAACACAGACCTCCATTACATAACCTTAACACCACTAGCGTGACCTGAGTTACCTTTTGTAGCGTAGTCACTGAATTTATCGCATCACATACCCTCCGGGGACTCCAAGCAGGCTCTTATGGAGGGCCAGCGGTAGAATCAATGTGGGACGTTGACTTTCAGGAGTATAAGATACTCATGGCGCGAGGATGGGGCTGCTTGTGCTCCCGCAAAGTAGAGCAGTGCATCCGGTCCATTCAACGTCCCTGGCAATTCGTGTTTCGCGGATTCAGACGAGCTTCCCTCAAGGACTTATCCATTGGTATTATCTTGCAATGGGTGCCTTCGCTGTCATCCAGGCAACTGCAGAACCAGGTCGCACATTGCCGCCACCTAAAACCAGGTATGTTGCACTGTACCATACAAAGCTGTGTCATCGGTTAACATGACTCCCTGCACGTTAGGGATGCCAAACCTAAAACGCAATCTAACCTGCCGCGAAGAGAGTACAACTGGGGTCAGTAATACAATGATCATGATTTAGTGCTTTACTGAGACATGGACTGGTCAAAAGGGTGTGACTCGCCGACTTACGGGAAATACCCAAGATTGGCAGAAGATGACGATGGAAAGAAGGCAAGAGCATACAGCCCAAAAAGGTCTCAGTCTTACTCAACCAAGTTGTAGAACAGGCACGTAACCGGCATGCATCCTAACCAAGAGTCGCGAGAGAATCTGGTGGTGTTTAGTAAATTATGCCAAAACTGCTCGCTAACCGGGCAACTGGAGCGCCTTGCAGCTAAAATACTCAATGCCTCCCTACAAAGGTTTTGGGTTGTATTAAAAGGATGTAGGCTTCCATAGTAATTAGTAGGTACCTTCATGGAGACTCCCCAGCAACCGACGGGCAACCTCTAGCAGTAGGCAGGGAAAACAGTTGCTTGACATTGTGAGAGGAGTCCAAAAACCAGCGCCTGAAGTGGGACACCGGAAAGGATCTGGCTTCGACCTGGATGGTTGGCCGGGGTATGGCCCTCGACGCCCTGAGAAACCAAACCATGCAGTAAAATAGGCACCTATCGGCGGTGCAAAGTATCCCAGTCACATCCAACCTAATTGCTAGTGAACCATCCAGTGCGTTGAGAGTGTGATCTCCCAGCGACGGCAAAAAGTTTGTTACCGGTGTTATCGGATGTTGGCTAAGGACCATGGCCAAAACTCCAGGGGGCGGGCAACTGGCATGCGCGCCAAAGGAGGGCTAGGCCATGGGTTAGACATGTGGGCTCCGCTGAGCCAGGACGAACTGGTTAAAAGATAGACAAAAGCTGCATGACAAAACCCTTGGTGCGTAACAGCACATCCCAGATCATCTGTGAGTAGAAGAATCGACTGGGACAACCCAGCTGCAGGAAGATGTGTCACGACGACTATATTGTGGGATTGAGGGGGTCTTCTCAAGCTTGTCACTGGGAACCAGACGTCGGGCGCCATGGAATGGCATGGAACGGTGGGGTCGGTAGGCAGTGGAACGCAGACAACGAGGTTGGCGTACCTGAGTCATAAAAACATTTACTTCCCCTCCAGGTGTGGGTCGAGAACAATTGCATTTTGAGAAAATTGAACTGATAGTGCGGCTGTGGTATCTTACCGTAATGACGGTCGGATAGTCACTTACGTCTGCCAAAACGTGGAGGGTGGATTGCTGGGAAACGAACTGACCTGCAGGGAACGGTAGATGAGATCTTTCTGCAGGCCGTGCCAAAAAAGCTGCAAATATTTGGGAGTAGTACCAGTGACGCTGGGATTCCAGGAAACCCACAAACGACTGGATGCAATAATGTGGGTCGATTAAACGTGGCAACGAAAATACAACCGCAGAAAACGGGCATGCATGAAGAGCGCCTCATATATTTTTACGTCGTATCCTGCGGTAACTCGGTGATAGCGAAGAGCAGCGTGGTCGTTGGGGTCGAAGTGTTGCGTCGGAGTGACAAAAAAGTGTGGCGTCACGGGAGGTTATCACTGGAAACCTTAAAACGCGGTATGATGATGTGGTTACTCCCAAAAGATATCGATCAGTTATCAAAATATATTGCAAAATATAATTATATAAGGGCTATATCATGGGTAACCCAAGGCGACCGATTGGCCATATGCAGCGCGCATTGAGCCAAATGATATACCAATATATATGTAATATATCTGGGTTACCAAGACAGGCATAATGTAACCACATGTCATTTAATGAATATTTTGTACTTGTCCATTTACGGAAATGGTCAAAGCGTGGAAAATAATCACTAATAACTGTACAGTACATACAATATATATAATCCCTGCTGGAGGAGCTTTTTCGAGCTCTTCACTCTTGCCTCTGACTTCAATCTTCTGGGTCTGTGAACTTAAAGGTAAGTTTGAGCGAGATATACCTAAATTAGGTAAGCTTTATTGTGTATTATGTCTAAATCTGGTACGTCTTTATCATTTCTGTTGGATCGTGGGTAAGTACAGTTATCGTGGAAAACGTACTTGCGGTGCCAAGCATGCCCTAAACAGGGCAAGGGCTGTGGGGCTACGAGCTCCGTCCTAGAGTAATCTATATATAATTGTTGATAAGTAAATAGTAGTTAAATAATTTATTATTATGTAGTTAATAAAACTATCAGTGTTTCCTTTTGTGTCTGACGGGCAAGACATATGAATTATTGAGATTATTATGTGATGGAATAACTAACAATTGGTGTTTGATGTTGCCAGATCTATCTTTTTGATTCGAGCGGCAACACACCATGTCCATTATAGTTTTGATTCAAGGCTTAAAGCGTTATAATGCTATATATGACATTTTACACATTTTAAGTACATTATGCCCTTTGCCAGATGAATATATGACCTTGGCGTAAAATTAGGATTCCAGTGATAGTCGATAAGTCCTCGTTCTGACTTCTGCCACAAAGCCATCGGTTCATTCTACCTGTTCTTGGCGTTGCACGCGTGATCAAGGTATGGCCTAGGGATTTTTCCGTACTTTTGTTAGTTGGACTCTCGATGTTCTTACCAAACCTTGGTGCAGGCTCGGGAGAACCCATCATTGATCCGCCACGGAGGAGCCCGCGTTTTATCAACATGCCAATTTGATCAGAGCGAATTTTGAACCTTTTCGCAGAAGCACGCTTCTAGATCCGGTCTGAATGATTTGAGCCCTCGATAGATACCCAAGAGAATCCCGTCGGATATGACGTTGCACAGCTTCGAAGCCCTCAGCCAGAATGTTCGCATTGCGCGCAGATTGAGAACCCAGCGTCTCCCTGCTTACCGTGGACTATAGTGGGTCTTTGCGCCACTATCATAAGTAAGATGAAAACCATCGTGTTGATCGTTTAGTAAGAGTCACGCAGTTTTTACGGTATGTCCATCACACCCTAGAAAAGCGGCAGCCCCTATGGTCCAGGGGCTCTATACTAGCACGAGGTCTCCAGCTGGCCTTCGTGCTTGTTTATTGGGCACCTCATCTCAACCACGCAGTTGCTTGGCGCTTGTCACCACTGGAGAGACGAATCACGACGGCAATTGACATGTCATTTATCGTCCATGTCGCAATTCATCCATGCGGATCAGCATGTCTAGATGCTCTTTCTTCCATGTGTACCGATACTCTGATTGTAGAGAAACCCTCTTCGTGGACCGGAGGCAATACAAGATTAACTACGCAAACAATACGAGATATCTGCATCGAGCCTCCAGCGACCGAGACCCGTGAACACGCCTTTGTAATTTCTCGTTACGTCTTGAGAAGTTACCTCCGAGTCTTGGTCCAATACCCGGATGGGTTTAGGAAACATGATACTGCCATAGCACAATCTCAATCTCATGCACGGAGCATGTACGATTTCCGGGAGCTTCCCGTCGGGGCAGTGGACGCTGTACCGGATAATGCAAATCGACAGGTCTTGGCTTCCGTGCGTTACAACAGTGAAATGCTGAGGTACATATTGATTGATGTTGCACGCCTTGCAGGGAGATGCAACGAAGGGTGATGGTGACGCAACTCTCTGCCCCTACATGCACTATCGATTCATCGATGCTTACGGATGGGCACCTGTGTTACTTGTGTATCCACGGAAATTGAGGATTGCGTGACTACCCTGAGATCCAGGTGTCATGTAACGACACGCCGGTTTAGTAAAATCTCACTCCTTAGCATGCAAAGGTAAGGTATTATGCTCTGCCACATTTCATCAGTCCATACATTCATATCTGTGCCGTCCATTAGCTAATTCTTGGTCTACCAGGGGTTTATATCCGTCGTCGAATCCATGAGGTTCACTGTCGCTCCACCCAAAGCAAGCTATCTCAAGGCAATCACCGAATAAAAGAATGCCTATCCTGGATATCTGGTTTAATGCAGAACAGGGATGTTGTTGGGTGATTTAGTCATCGTTCGTTGACAGTTACCATGATCGTCCATTCACCTATTGATTAATGTGAAAGGATGGTACCACTGCAAACGTTTGGAAGCTGGGAATCCCGTTGTTCACACAGGTGGGATAAATGGAGTAATGCAAGAAAATGCAACCTCTACATATATTCATATTTATTCGCTCGAGGTGGGGGGGTTGCGAAAAGCTGCGATGTAATACGTACTTGGGTGCGTCACTATCGACATCATTGTCATGGACGTCGACGAGCTGATTAGATTAGATATACTTTATCCGCAGGTCGTTACGCACTCTCTGATGTCTTATCGGAACGAAGTTGCCGCAATTCTATTGCTCCCTGTCATATCTCCCATCCCTCATGGTGAGTCCGAAGTAAGACTACTGAATAACACCTTACAAGTAGTAGTTGAATGAACTCTATAAGATGTACACGTGTATCGCAGGGCATGGACAATGGAAATCGATCAAAGCGCTCTGAACCCTTTACCCCATCCGCAACTCGTAGTTCGCAATCTATCCATTGACACGCCGTTCCTTTGCAAATTGAACCGGTGGGTATTGCGCCTGGACATGGCGTATGTCGTTCTGTCTATCGGGTGTTCACGGGTGGCACAGTCTACGCAAACCGTCAATGAACTGCCATTGGTCAACTACCCACGTTCCGTTATCGGGCCAAGCCGATTCTATTCGAGCGTGCAATGTACTTACCCCTATCCACCTGGCGCATGATCCTCAGCTCTATCTCCGATAGCCAAGTGCCTGAACTACGTATGGGCTTAACTTAGTCATGTATGAACAAAGGCACTTGTTAGACTGCCGAGGGCGGCCGTGGCAGTTCGGCGGGCATGCACCTATGAAAGACCGCTTAAACCCGCCCGCGTGGGTGATGCGGCGTTGAATGCAATGACGACTCCGGTGACCCCTTGCGTGAGCGCGGATTGGGATGTGGATTCACAGTGTGGTAGGAATTTCGCCTTCGCGGTTGTATTGGCAGCTGCATCGTATGACAGCGTGTGTATGTGTTCCATCTATGTGGCAACTCGTCGTGATTACCAATGAGAACCACCATAAGTGAAGAATGCTCACGACGGCTGCATCGAATTGACGCACTAAGACCTGCGGGCAGTGGGTTCTGAACCCGCTCTGAAACGCCAAGCCTGACCATGTATACTTGGGCCTAAGGCACCGTATATGGTTGAGCGGCTCAGAGAACCAGTCGTTGTGTACACGATTGGACAGACCCGGGATCGGGTTGGAACATACATCGCCATGAAGCACCCGATCTGATTGGCCGGACGTGCATGGCCGAGAAGACCCCCCCATCCCCTCCATCGACGGACCGATCGCGTCTCGTGTCTCACATCTTCCTCCAGTTCCCACATGGGTATGACCGACTCCTGAAGCTTCGGACTCGACATGCTTAGACTCAGAAGAGCCTATATGGGTTGAGTCCGATGCAAAGAATGGGTCTGGAAGACTCGTCGCGTGTGATCGTGCATCAAATCATGATAGTGATGTGATAGCGGAGACTGGCGGTGTGCAGACGTCGTGTCCCGGTCAGCCTGGAACTGATTACTCATACCCTATGTCAGAAAGCTAGAGCTTACATGGTCCAGGAGGGGCCGCCGCATCAAGTCGGTCCGTATGTCTTGCCACAGCTCGCCCATATCTTTCGTCCAACAAGGGAGTGGAGACCCAGTACTCCAGTTCGCCGCGTATCGGCATTTGTGAACGATCGATGAGAGCCCGACACGATTCTTGTGACCCAGTCTGGAGATCAGGTTTGCTCACTTGGCGCGGAGAATTGTCGGGGTCCGGTCGTATCCCTCGTCCGGGGTGGCTCAATGTCTTAGGAGTGTCACCTGCGATAGACATTGCGCATGCCTGTTTATGCCTGTTACTCGGCTTACGATCCGGGAGACGTGGAGTCGAAGAGATGGTGCATCGGTAACCAAGCACGGCCAATTAGTGGCGAGTGTGTGCGGCGCATAATGTGGTTACCTGTACACCTGGACGGGGTGTAAGCCTATCATCGCCATCATCGTGATTACTCGACGAGAGGAAACGAACATTGATGGTGTGGGTCATAGCTATAACGTGATTGTATAGTTGCCGGTCGGGTCGCGAACAGATCGTAGCCGGAGAGATAAGATAGTGCATCATATCTTCACGTTCATGTCCAGTGCCAGTGCCAGTGTCTGTCAGTCACCATCTGCCAACGTGAAATATATGAGTGAAAGGAAATCAGAGAGTTCCCATTTGTTCGGACAAGTACGGCGGTGTCAACTGTGCCAGGGATCGACCGCGATCAACGCATCCTTCGAGTTGGGGGGTGAGTTGTCAACCTTGCTATGTATGTGGGTGTACTGGACTAGCAGTAGTACATCCACGGGTCCGCGGACCGACGGGTAAGGAACTTAAGAACGACGGAACGACGTCTCCGAGGATCAGCGTACACTTGATGGAACACCACGCTATTATCCGATCAGGGTTCTTAGTATGAACTCCAGTAACTCGAATGTGAAAGTGAGAAACGGTACTTTTCACTAACTTAGGATGTGTCTATGTCTCAGGGCGCAAAAGACTTGTCTGCAATGGGGAACTCTGCATAGTCGCTGCCTCGAGACGGTGGGGTGATACGAGCATGGATGGCGGCACGCGTCAGCTGAGGGCCGTATTCCCCGTGTATTCCTGAAAGGTGTGTTCAGCTCAAATTTCGCGCGATATCCTTGCAGCGATCAGCACAGGCTTGCGCTTTTCAACTATACCATACATGAAACGAAGCTATAAAAGGGGACCCTCGGGTTCCACCGTCCCCGCGACAATCTCGGAGGAAAGCGTAATCAACATGAACTAATATCACCGGTGGCTCGCCCCATCGCCTGTATAGACTGCACATGACCATAGGCCCAAGACGCCCTCAGTTTCCAGAAACGCGACTTCTTTTCAATATGCCGAGGATCATATGTTTGATCTTGCGCTTGTCTGTCTGAGAGAGGCTTGGACAAAGGCGGGGGCAATTGAATGAAGAGTGGGGGGGTGACATGCTATACTCGTCAAGCTTCACAGACATACTGTATTGTACACGATGGTACAGGTCCCGAGCAGATCTGCCGCGGCAAAACACGACAATACCGTCCCGCGTCCGGGTCTTTGTGTTATCGGACTCCAAAGTGCTGTGGCGGTCTTGACAGAGTCAGGCGCAAAGACAAAGAAGGCAAAAAACGTGAAACATGGTCGGATGTGATGCCCATGGGGCATGTGATTGGCGTGAGGTTAGTGCCTGTATATGTGCAGCACGTTCGGGCGTGAAGCAGGAGAGACCACAAAGAGACGGATCGCGGCGGCCCGTCCGAGATGGGGCGATAAGCTTTTTCTTCTTTTTGGAAGCTGTGGGTGTGAAACCGTGGGAAGTGATTGGTAATAGTACAGGAAACTGTGTGAACGAAACATAAAAAGCACAATCCACAAAGGAGTTGGTTTATGTGACCACAATGAATGGAACTGATCGAGTATGCATGGCGTAGGTGAGACAAAGAACCTCAACAAAGTTCCGAGTGAAAGAAGTCACGAATAAAAGACGAAAAAAAGTTCTAGCGTTAAAGTTTCTGTTCTTCGACAAACATTGTCTCAACGTTTCAACAGCATTTCAGGCGGTGTCACATCAAACATGCACTCGCTGCGCAGTAGGGGCGTCTTTGTCTCCTCCTTGTTCCCTCCTTGAAACAATACCGAGTGACTCCACGTTCACCTGTCACTTGTCAATAGATAAACGACTAGCACCCCCCTCCAACAAAAGCACGACCAACGGACCAACCTGCCGATGATGATACCATCTACGCCGGCCGTTGCTTCCGAAAGACCCCCACCTTCCTCATTCCATCTCAAGTTAATGAGTTTGACGGGGGCCGATGACAAATAAACTTTCAACGTTATGACGACAATATGATCGAATGTGCGCGCAACCCGGCATGAAGTCAACCTTCTCCAAAACGACCACTATCGGCCATGCACCAAACGCACTGGCGATTCTATGCATACTGGTATGTCAACGCAGTACCGGCTCCCGGGCCCATCATTGCAAAGGCGTAAGTCATTGGAAAAGCTCCGTACGCAGCAGCATGTGCAAGCAGCAACACCATTCTTCCATACTCGTATGTTCTTTCAAACCCAAAGCCCTCGATGCGCCTGCGGCACCTTTTAACATACCGAGTAGGCAATACCGGGATCGAGATACCCTCGGCCCTCCATCTCCCTAGTTAGTAGACGATAATATGATGACGTCATGGTACACAGCCACGCTACCATGCTCGTGTGTAGTCCGAATTTGGAAAGTCCACCTGGCCAAGCCACGCTGCAGCTCAGGACACCTCCAAGCGCTTGAAATGGCATGGCCTCTAAGCATGGTCCGACCTCCAGACCTTCCCACGCGGAGTGTCCGCCAAGGAGACTCCCATTCACCCCTCCTACCATCCATGGAAACCTTTGTTGGAGGTCGCCATCAAGCTAAGTTACCGTGACCGGGCTCGCCACACGGCCGATAAACCCGGCCGTGCGTCGTTTTCTCTACCCAAGAACCAAGTCGTACACCCCCATCCCAGCACAGCATTTCCCTGACAGAACGAGCGCCATCCTGCACAGGGACACAGGGGGAGCTAGAGGATATGACATGCGGGGTGAGATAGTTCCTGAATGTAGGAGCAACGTTCTGGCCATTCGAGGGAGGTTCCAAGTGGGATATATATGGGTTGTGGCACGTATGTATTTGAGTGGGCTCTGGACAACTAACAGCTCAGACAGGGGTGCTATCATGATAGCATGTTTCCTGAACTTGCCACATTGGAAACGGGTACATTTCGAAGGGCAACACCACACCAAACCATGGTAGGTAAGTGAAGCAAGTTATCACTGGAGTCTCCTCGCGATGCTCCCAATCATGATCACGACCACTTAATGGGTTCCTTCGATTCCCCGCCGTTGAAAGGAAGAGAGGGCGTTGATGACGTGTTGCTGCCACAACTGCGCGATTGCACAGCTGCAGAGTCCTCTGCGAAGATAGGGTGTGTGCGTGTTGTGTTGGCTGTGAGTGCTTGCCTGCACGTTCTGCTGCTGCTGCGCACTTGAACGGGATGATATCCAAATACGAACGTACGTAGGTGGCTGAACATGCGCGTGTTCTGCGAAGCTGGCAGTGTCCTCCCCCAAAGTTTCGAGGTCCGTACCAAGGTGGGTTGTAACGGAGAGAGAACGAAGAAGCTTCTACACGACGTACCCTCGTTTGGTTCATACAACACGTTCTTCTTCGTATCGAATCGAGGTGTTGTGAGTCAAGTTGCCACAGGACTTGACTCATACCGGAGCATAGCTCTGAATTCAAAGAAGAAGCTGTAGATCCGACATCAAGAGGGGAGGGGGGTCAACAACGAGTTGCGGTGTATGTCTTGTCTAGACTAGCGTAGCGGGGGTTCTCTACCGTCCTAATCGGAATGTGAGTACCCTCTTATGACGTCTGTCCATGCTCGACGCACATGCGTACCTGAGTTGAATGGTGAGTACTGAGTTTTGATCTACTACGCACATGGTCCTCCGACACATGAAAAACGTGGCGTCGTGACGATCCTGTACTGTCGGGTCGTCACGTCGTTGGCCTGAGGGGGCCATACGGCTGTGTTGCCAGAGTCCGGTTAATAAAACGTATATATATTCGACGTTGCAACGATGTAGGCGCCATCTGATATATTTCTATATAGATGTTTCTATCGCCGTCGTGACCATGATGAGAAGGGATCGGACGCGGTTTTAAGAAATACACAGGAAAATTATAATGAAACCTTGATATGTATATATAGAGGGAGAGATAGGGCTGTGTGCACGGAAAGAGTCGAAGTTCGAAGTTCGCATAGTCTGAGGCATATCGTAAGGCGAGGCTTGTATGAGGGAAATGACATCGGGAATCGATCCCGCGTTGCTAAACTTCCCTTCTCCCCATTTAGGATCTTGGCACACGGATGCCTAAGCAGTCAAGGCTATGATTCGAAGAAGCTTCCTGCCTACTAAAATACCTCTTCCGTGTGTCTCCATTTCCGTTCAGTTCCACGTACACATGGAAGGTAAGGGATTGGGTGCAGTGTGGTGTGGCACACGCAATGCAGTTGGATGTATTTTAAGGACGAATGGGGAACCCGGAAATCCAATCGCAAATAGTACTTCATGCTGAGACTGCGGCTCGACACGATCGGCTTACGTGTCATGATTGGGGGAAGAGGATTATACACGTCCGATGATCCATTCACTGGAATGACGAAATCAGGATTACTACATCCTTGTGTCCCAGTTAATCACTGTACATACTACTACGTGTCTTTCTACAGCAGCTTAGTAACGCAGAACGTTAATTCAGTTCGACCCGTGTAACCGTCGTCGAATGGTACGCTGCTCGCCGTTTGGCCGATAGCACCCGCTTGGATTGGAAAGGGAATATATTCGCTAACACGTATCTTCTGGATCTCGGTTTTGGAAATGGGGGAGGGGGGTGTGCTCGAGTATATTCACTGACACGTACCTACTCCTCGTATGCTGTGCAAGGAACGAGATCATTATGAAGGGACACCAGGTCCTTAGCCAAGAGTGGTCCTATTCACTGCCCTTGATGGGCCCAAAATCGTTGGTAGGTGTTCGAGTCACGGAGGCATACGTGTACACGTACTATATACTGTTTGTATGCTAGTGTAATAGGTATTGGGTCGATCATGACACCATGGATACTTACAGCACTTGGCCAAGGAATGCCGTTACTAGTAGTTGACGACCACGAGTTAACTTTAAATCCCACCAAGATGGAGCTTGACAACCACGATGGGCACGGGTCTCCGCAGTTCGTGTACATCCCTCCTACGGGGTCGGCGATAGGACTCCGATGGGATGAGTTTGAATGCATTGTGAATAGGGTGTATTTAGGGATTAAAGAGAGGAACGATACTCTACAAACGTCGTAGCGTGGTGTCCATGCAAGAGATGCAGTAGCTGTTAGAGGGAACTGAGCATCCGATCGCAAGGGACCATATACTAGAGCGTGGCGTGTATGCACGCACTTATCCCACTATTCGATGGAGTGCCCACGCAACAGCTAAAGATATCAACCCGGAACCCCGCAATCGTGTGGCGCGCGTTCCCCGAGGATAAACGAGCGGAAGCGCAGGGTCGATGCGTTTATGAAGATATAGATCGAAGAATAAGGGAAGAACGCGGACAAGACCGTCTTACGGAACGGAAGAGTGAACGAGGAGCGCCATTTATGTATAACTACACCTGCGATGGTACTATTGACACCGGAGATGTGGCGGTGGGTGTATGGGGAAGTTCGTGGGTCTAGGTCGGATTAGCATCAGAGGGCACTGTCGTCCCATCGATGGGTATATCATACTGCGATGGGGCGTATAGATCGGGCCCAGGGTATGCGGAAGCAAGGAGGGCCCAGGGTACCTGCTCAACCCGGGAGGATGGCACGAGAGGGGGGGTAAGTACACATATCAGGGGACGGGTGAGCAGGATATTATCGCTGATATCGGAACGTGGGTTGGGCTGGGGAACTACTGATCAGATGGAGTCACCTCGTTTCCGGACAACCAACAAGTCGCGCACAGCAAATAGTGCTCGCGAGTCATCAAGGCAAAGCCACTTTCTAATATGCTGTGTCAGCAGAGACGGCGAGTGGGATAGTTACCGGAAGTGAACAGATACGAAGAAGGTAGGAAGAAGCCGAGTAGGTTGTCTACTAGACGAGAGATGATAAATGGAACGAGAAGCCATACACTGCAGAGCTTCCAGATGAGTTGCCGGGATGCTATTTATAAACGTCAGCTGGGCTCTCATTTTTTTCATTCGTCCGAGATTGGTGAGCCAAGTTCTTCGGGAGGGATCCATATATGGATAGAGGAGCAGGTAATGAAAGAATATGGCGGTGAGGAGGAGACGCTCGGGGGATGATGAGATGCGATGAGCAAGGCCTGCTGACCGATGATGTCGAACGGATGGGGAGTCTGACTGGATCATGATGCAAGGATGGTGCTAGGGGGTGAGGGAGGGGGTGGTACCTGATATGGGGAGAGATGATGTTGTGTCTCCCCACAGTGACGCCTGGCAGGAGAGGAGAGGGGACAGATAAGATAATGAATTGGGAAGTGTAATCGGGCACGGGCGGAGACGGCTAGCGTGGGATGAGTCAGCACTGAGAGAGAGACAGTTCCGGACAGGCCGGTTGTTGAAAGGCCATTGAAAGAAGACAATCGAGACGGGGCAATGCAGTCGACTCGAGGCAGGGAACGTGCAAATGGCAAAAAGGAGGAGACGGGGGGGGGGGGGGTCAGAAGGGGAATGTGCCGGACACCCGGACAAGGGAAGTTGCCGCGTTTTAGATCTGAGATCTGACTGGCTGAAAAGGGCAATAAGCTGAGGAGGGGTCGATAAGCCAGATCGGGACGGGCTTTGTGTATTTTGGACAAGAGCAGGCACGCGGACGGACTGAATATATAAAGTGCATCGACCGTTTGCGGGGCCTGCCCCCTCCTCCTCCTCGTCCCAAGTCAAAGAGAGAAATGCGACTCGTCTCAGATTATTCAGACGCCTCCTCATCGAGCGTGTCTCCCCCAGCCAGACACAGACTCATGCGCAAGCGATCCCCGTCCCCCTCCACTCGCCACTCCGACATCGCTCGTCTGCTTGACCCTGCCTACGCCTCTCCGAACTCACATCCGTACACCGGATTCAACGCCAACGGCATACGACACGTTTACGTCGACCACCACGGCGACCTCCACGATCCAGACTTCCGTCACTTCCCCATCATGCACTCCCACCTCAACAACCAGCGTCACAGGTGGGAACCTTCTTACACAGACAACGATGATGACGAGGACGAGTACGAAGAAGAAAAGAGAAGGTCCTCTTTCGAGACTCAGCGGCGCAGACCGTCCTCGTCTACCGCGTACACCTCCCCCACCGCCACGCACTCGTATCCGCTATACGAGGAACCTTCCTCTTACACCTCTCGATGTCTGGCAGAGGATGACGAGGACTTGTACGAACACGCTCCTCTCAAGGAGAAGGAGTGGCCCTTCTCTACCCGCACTCGGTCGCCACGTCACAGACCCCTCCGGGATAATATCAACGAAAAGACGGAACGGTCCGACGAGGACCCAGAATCGAGAGGAGAGGACTGGACGTGAGTCGATCTCTCTTGCCTTTCTCGTTCCATTTGGTTGACTCCCTGCTTTCAGACCCAGTTGCACCGACAGTCTACGTCGACAATGGCAGGCAATCGCACTCAGTCTGCGATTCTCCCTCTTCAGAACGAAACGCCGTCTCAGGCGACGACTGACTCGCTGAACTGAACTCATGTTCTCACTCTATCGCTATTGTGCGCGCGCGTACCGCCGCGCAACGTTTGTATATGCCACGCGTCCCATATTTGTCCAGTCCCACTCAGCAGTTGGGCTGTACCGGCAGGGGAATACCCGCGTAACCCAATCCGCGCCCAGCTTGGCGTCCAGTGTATCTCCGATTTCGACTTCGCCGCACGCATGCCTACACTTTTTGTCTTGCCCCTTTCGTTATCGCCGCAGGTGCCACCCCCTCCCCACCAGCTTCACGAGCTACCGCATATCCCACATCATGGGTCGTGGCCACGCCGAATGTCTCGAGTTCCTATTTCGTTCACGCTTTATATTTCTCGCTCTTCTTTCCATGGTTTTTTTTCTCATCGTGCAAGGACTTTCTCACTTCATCGCTTCGCTCTCGGTTCGTGCATGCATCGCTTTCTCGGCTCGGGCTTTCTCTTTTTGTTTATTCGCGGCGCATACGTGCACAATGACTAGCTCTAACAGGTTTTCTCATTCGCCTTCTTTTATATGTATTTTCATTATGGAGTCGTCTTTTTGTTCCCTGGCGGGACGTGGGGCGTATCATTCGAAGTGGGACGAAGAAAGAGGAACGAATGGAAGAGCAGCAGTTTTTACGATACCACAAGTCCACATCGTGGGCTCCCATGTCATACATTTAGATGACCTATCATTTGACGAATAGCAGATAAGTTTTATCAAAAACGATCGATATGTGTGCATGAGTCTCTGTTCGCGTGTCTGCCATTACCAATTCGATCTTATGGCACCATCCTTCTCGGACGGTTTTCTCACCAGGGCAGTGGCGTCGGGCGACCGTGGTTGCACATGTGGACGTCGGTCGAAACGCTCTATTCATACATACACCCCCTCAAGTGGACGCCTCAGCGAGACACAGCCCCAACGACCTGATAGTAACCGCTACTTGCTGCACAAGCCGAACCGAGGTCACTTGACTAACGTTCATTTTACATGTGGCTCCCTCGAAAATTTCACGGTAATAGCCTCGAAACTTTTCAGCTGTCAAACCAGCGAGTGTAAAACTAGCTCAGGGAGACCAAAGTTCAAGACGAATGTGTTTGTGTCACTAGTACACGAGAACTCCGTGGACTCGGGGACGTGAATCATGTCTCGGTGTATGCAGATCACAAAAGTGGACAAGTGCATTACCAGTTCGAGGAGCCTCAAACGATATAGCATTTGAGTACTCATCTCCGAGTTGTAATAGACATATGTACTCATACTGCCACGGCGTCTCGTTTGACAGGGCCGCGGCGTTGTGCGACGTCGGACAGCGGTATTCGACGTTCCAAAATGGATTGGTACGGAGCTTTGCTGTAATACGGGCATCTGTAAACGATACCACCATGTACACACAAACTCAAAAAAAAAAAAAAAACACGGGCTCATTCCCACGCCAATGGACGTTCCGAGGCATAAGGGTTGCAATGAGGTGGTGGAATACTGGATTTGATGTTTCTAGGGTCAGCAGTCGCCGTGAGTACCGGTGCGCGGGGAGAACGCGAGGCAGGGTCGCGCGGAACGACGTGGTCTGGGAAACAAAAGAACGAGTACTTCTGAAAAAAAAAAAAAAAAGAGAACAGCCATGGAGCGTTCGACAATCCAGTACATACACGGCCAAAAAGTTCCGTTGCTGCACCCAGATTGAGATTGTCAGCAGAAATTTTGATGCAAAGGCTACTTCTTACCGTATACACTGCAACTGAGTGTTATTACCAATGTTAATGAGGTGACGGTTACGTGACCGTGACCCCACTAGAAGTGCCGCCTGTCAGACTTGAGAATTTCGCGTCGGGTCATCTTCGGGTCTTCCAATTATCTGCGAGTTCTTTGTTTTGCGACGAGTTCGGCCAATAGCATGGACGTCATATCTAAGCATCTATTCAAATGAGAGCTGTCCAGCCCTATTCTTCTACATGCAGGTCATCGCACGGTGAAATGCAATGTTTCCATGCCTACGCTCCCATTAGAGAATGGAATGATGATGTATGTGTAGTAGCATTTCTGATGACGACGAACACGTATAATAACTATTCCTAGTTTCCTACGTACTGGGGCCAAACTAAGGGGCCCATGCGTGGTGAACGCATTGCAACCGGGAAGACAAGCCAGAATTCCGAACCAACTCAGCGAGGCCGAGAACCAAGGAGGTCTACTCATCGTTTGATCTTCGTTTTTTCATGTTTGCTGTGTATAATACGTCCATTCGATGTCCCCCAGAACGCAATGGTAGCATTTAGTGCTTTTGCCAGATTGAACCTCGGAACAAGGTACGGAAGCCGTTCAGTCCCCGAGAAAGGAAGACTATGCATAGGTATCATCATGACCATATGTGACCTGGTCGCAACTCAACCTTGCCCGTCCGGAATTCAGTTGATGCACAGGGCGGGTTTGAGTGGGTGTTTGAAAAAGTCGTGTTGTGGAGTTGTGATAATGCGGGGGTGTCGTGTGTTAAACTGAACTTCGTGTTTCATTTTACTGTAAAATCAACCAAGCAAGAACCTAGGTACCGGGCCGTCATATTGCATGCATGAAATACACACCCGAATGTGAAACGGCTCCGTTGTTCGAACGGTCGGACGAGGTGAGGAAGTCTGTGTATGTGTGTTAAGGGTGAACCGTGGGTCCAGGCCTGGTTCCCATATCTGGTCTATACAACTTCCGAGGACGCGCTGGCTGCCATCCCGACGGCATGACGATCGATCGCACGACACCACACAAAAAATATTGTCGCGCAGACTTGTGAGAGTAACCATTGATGATAAGGGATACCTGGTGCAAAGGATCAGCCGCCAACGCGTGTATATTCCTGACCGGTGCATGTCCGCGTATGAATACGGCAATCTCCCTCGGTGAAAGACTACGATGCAAGGCTGTGGGTACATTGATGCACGGAAGTCAGATAAGTTCGAGTGGATGAATTCATGTCCGTGAACGTTCCAGAATTCAGTTATGATGAATGTTGAAACTGCAGGGCATCATTCAATGCCAAGGAACAACTCGAGGCTGGCCAGCTGTGAAGATGACCAATGATTTTTTTTGATGATGATGACTTCGAACATGAGTGATTGGAGGGCTTGGGTCTTGGGAAGGGTGAGAAGAAAGTTTTTGTTTGTGTTTGTGATCGACTTACAATCATAAATTGATGGGCCATCCTCAGCGGGGTGATATGCTGTGTGGCATTGGGGGGCCGACCTCCCAGACACCCCTCACCCTGCAAACGCTCTGCAACGGATGGACACTTCGATATATCTCATAAGGATAGCAATTGGGACGTGCATAGAACATCCAATCATATCTGACGAACGTTGGAAAACCCGCCATTCGCCATTCCCACTCCAACACAACGTTGTCTCAACTCGACACTCACGGTATGCCGTAGTACATAACATCCTTGGATGTCGTAACGGGAAACCATTCGGTATCAAGCACATTCCAATCATCCGTCCCCACCTCACTTGATAATCACCTGCGCACTCCATGTACATATGGGTCAGGGTCGCAGACACGCCGATATTGCCTTCTTTCTTGATTCCTTGTTGTAAAGGAACTCGGGATCCCGGGCCTTGATGCCCTGCCTCGTCATGCGTACTACACGCGTTGCGGTTCATGGGGGTGATACCGGAGGGACGTGTTTCTCCAATGCGGCCATACAGAGGCATATGATATGCTTAGGGGCAAGGGAGGTCGGGAATCATCATTGATTTTAAAAAATAAAATAAATAAATCGACTTCTTTGTTGACCTTCGCAGGCGGCACGCTGCTGGTGTGTATGTACATATGTAAGATCGTCCATGTGTATATGTGGTAGAGCGCTGTGGTCGCCACAGGTCCGCCTTCATCATGCCATTTATATTGCAGTTCTATTTGACAGCCAATATGTTTGATTCCGGGTGACGGCTTAATTTGGACAGACGCGAGGCGCGGCGCGTGTTGAGCTTGTTCGCGTGATCAGTGTATTGCGCCAGCGCCGCGCGGCAGAGCTCCTTATCGCACATTCAAATACGAAACCGACTCAGATCCGCAACAGCAGGCGGGCCATGCGGCGGCCAGAGGAGATGTATGTACTGTTTTGTCGGTCCGATTGACCACTAGTACAGACGGTCCATCTTCGAGCGCCATGCGTCATATATGATGAACATCGTGTTTGAGAAGTGGAGTGTGTATATCTGTCTAAACTTCCCGGGCGGTTAGTATGGTCCCGAACAGGGCTAGACTGGACGAGGCCGTCATGCGCTGTGCGCATGCGTGCGCATTGCGCCAGTACTTACATTGACCGCAACGATATGTTACTTAAGCTACCGTAGTTTTGGGCACTTCAGTGATAAGACTATAGCTTACCGAATAGATCCTCCCACACCTTGTAGAGATAGGCTACGTGTTTGCCATGCAACGATGCTGCCGATCGGATGTGTAGATACCGGATGCAAGGGCGGCTGTGCACTCATACTGGTGCAGATTCACTAGGTTGGTCTGGATGCCATCCATCGCGTAATGTTAAAGTTAATGGCAACTTCAATAGTGCCAACGGGGTCAATCAATACTGCAGTGCCGCCCCGTGTACATCCTTGTCAGTTTACTTCTGCGTATGTGATGGTCGTCGTAGCCAATAAATGAACCTGATGTATGTGTGTGTTTGACTTGAAGAGGTAACTTATTAGGCTCCAAGTTGGGCTGTAACCCATTTGGCACTCGCTACTAAACCGCCAAAACGACGCTGAATTATCAGAACAACACGCTGCGTACGGATACCTCGGTGAGCGTGCGCCTATCTTACATACGACTGTCATCAATTTTTGTTGGTCATTTTGATGCCCGCGCGTAGTACGACTCGAGGGGTGCTTGCCATCCCTGAACGTAATCTTTTTTGCATTTCTGTTCTCGAAACTCTGTTTTCTTGTTGTCTAGACTCACCTCACCGTGTCCCGCTGCGCAGCCTTCAGTGCCCCTACTTAGGGTCTCAAATTTCAATAAGAATATTTCCCGTGACTGCAAGATCTTTCGTCGACGTGTTACTTCCGCTCAGTTCTCCGTCGAGAACCCTCAAACGTTGTACTCAAGCACGCCACTGCGGTTTGCATACTTATGTTTATTCAACGGAATTAAAATCCCGGACTTCCGAGCCTGTCAGACCTAGACCTCCAGGTTATCGGGAGTTGTGTCTTGGGGCCTGCCACACATCCTCGAGGCTGATTGCACTTATGGCTTGGCTGGCGATCTTTGTCGGCAGGACTTCCGAATTTCCTTTCTTGCAAAGGTGCTTATCCAAGAATGGCGGCGTCGGTTCGTGTTCTGTGGCTCGGTCAAGCTCTAGATTTTACGGGGAAGATCACCGCTCCTGCCGGTCAGCAGAGCGACATTCCAAGAATGGTCCGTCCGACGTAAGGCAGCCGGCGGTTGCGACTTTACAGGAAGTTTTAGATGAAGTCCGTGGCAGGGCACACTCCTTGCATGAGTCCCGCTTGGTAATTTGATCAAAAGCCATCCCATGTCTATGGTTCATCATTACTTTGGATGTATCCTGTGACGGGGCGGGATCAAGGGTGATATGCTTAATTACTAGGTGCGTGTTGATTCCTTCTTTCTGCGGTTTACTTATTGTGATCTATCATCGAGTCTCGGCGTTGCGCCTGTGTCACCGGGACATACACCACATATATATGTCTCGTAAAGGGTTTCAATCACACGCATGGAAAACGTCTGGTTTATGTGAATTCTGTCACTTCCATCTCTTATTGATTCTTCGTCACGGGTTCGCATTCATTCTTCCGGCCCGTCTCCTCTTCAACCATTGGATATGGTCGCCTCTTCATCCCAACTCAAGGTACACGTTTTCTGTCCATTCATCTTTATCTAACCGAGCCCCGCTTCGCGTGCCTTTCGCTCCTTTCATATCTACCCCGTTCATGCTTAATCTAAGCACGCTTCACGCTTTGGCCGTCCCGCTGGTACACGCACCTGATCTCACCTAATGTGCCTAACCCACCTTGCCGGCGTATTACTGACGTCTTGTCGACAGTCGTCGTCGTTATCGTACCCTGCGGTGTTAGACGGTCAGCCACAGACGCACTTCGTGGCCGCACCAACGTTGGTGTATTGATAATTTGTTCCCGCGCATGGACGAGCGGTACTGCCTTGCGGACTGCGCGTGGTCGTCCCTTTTCCTGTTCGGTGCTGTACGCCGTGTCCATAATGGAGGCCATGTTTACTTCGACCCCCCCAAGTCTAAAACGTTGTTATGGCTATGTCTCCCGTGGTATTACTCAGGGACACTTCGACACAGGATGTGTAGTGGTCTGTATTCTATTGTCACTTTCCGGCCGGCTACTCGACTTTCCCTTCCCTTCTTCCTCTTACACTGCAAGAAGAGGTTCCACGGTTGCACAGTACACAGGCTCAGCTGTTCCATGAATTCCATCGGTCATCCTCCGAAGGTCGAGTTCACAGCATAGCACCCACGTCGACTCCGAGGCTTCAACTACCTCGTGCCTATGGTGGATGGCGTCATCACTCCTACCGCCGCAATCAAGGGTATCCCTGCATGGAGGTCTTTCATTTATGGCCACGCGCTCGGCTGGTCATCCCTGTATTCATGTCCCTCCACCTCCGCTTCAGCCCCGCTTTCATAGTTCAAGACGGTGTTCCTAAGACCCACGGCATGAACAATTTTGTCTGATTTGTTTGGTTGTACCTATACGGGTGCTGCATGGAGCGTATGCATCATTGCTTTTGAGTATCCTGAATTGTAGCCGGCCGCAGGAGGCACATATGCCGATAGGTTCCCCTCCCGCCTCTTTCGTCATCTGATGCAATTTCATGAAGTTCTTTGGGCGTCTGCCCGCCACAACCACCTCGAGGACGCCGCATTTTTGGTATTATCATCAGTATGCGAAGTATACAGCCGCAGCATATGATCGCTCACTGTGGTCAAGCAATCTCTCCGTGCGCAGTTGAGGTTATCTCGTGACGATGGGGTGATGCAAGCGCTCGCCGCAGGTGGAGTACATGTGGTGATCGAAGCGGATGTTGAACTTTCATCCCTTCTGTGAGTACAATGTACAGCCAAATGTCTATGCGTGGGTTCGATTGACGCTCTTGGCTGCCCAATTTCGCTGCGGGGCCACCCGTACATCTCATGAAGGACTTTGAATTTGGCACGGCCTCTTCTAGCTTCGATTCATTGCTCGTGCATCTGTATTGCGTCTCATCCGTGTAGTCACCTGCGATTCTTTCCTCCCATCGAGTTTCCAGTACAACGCTATGCAGGAATCGATGACATCACTACATATGTATGCTCGTCAACACGACATATGCCCCTGTGACGTCGGTGCAGATATGACGTATGACCTACCAATCCACCAGCAGGGTCCTAAGGCTAAACGGCGGACGAGAGTTCCGAAATGACCTTTGCGCTCGTTCACAATCGTCACATGCTATCATAGTCAACTGGGCGTCCTTTGAACGTCACGGGTCACACGCTCACGTCTTTCTCACTGATTGCGATCATCCCAGCATGCGCTTCTCGCTTCGTCTTTTGAATGGATACACTCATGAAAGGAAAGAAGGCAAGGGTTACAAACTTTCTTCACGTGTGGCGCAAGCTTACCCAGAAGGGTTGTGTGAGGAACTGCAGCAGCGGGGTCTGGTGGTCATCTCGGAGAAACAATATCTGATAAGAGATGAATTCCCCTCCATACAGCAAGTACACGTGCCCATGCATTGTACTCGTGTTGCGCTGTGGTGCAGATTGCCAGTTACAGGACGAGAATCGGCCAAGAGCGGTCGAGTCAGTTGGGAAGGCTCACGCCAAGAGGTTCGGTACGGCTACAGACCAGAACTCCTTTGTTGTTCTCTGCATGGTGCGGCCCTTCAATTACCGTCGTTGCCCATCAAAGCGGAGGAGCCAACGCCATCACACCTCCCATTGCCTTTTCGATTTGGCCCTCTGATCTTCTTGCGGGTTGTCTTGTCGTCAAGCTCGCAGCGGATAATTTCAATAGCGGAGCAGGTCCTTTCTGATAGTCATTGTGGACATCGTTGCCTCACCTCGCCGAAATGAAAGGGCGAGGTGCTCGTTTATGGAACTGGTGAACGTGTTTACAGTAAGTCGTTTCCACTCCAAGTATTCTGGCGAGGTCTCAGTCCGATAGAGGTTAAGCACGAAACGGTGCTGAGTGAAATGGATGCCAGCAGTTTGTGCTTTAGGAACGTGAGGAGCTTCAGGCGTGGCAATCTCCGTACTTCGGCGCCATCGATGACAATCAACGAGACTTCGGCATTTCGAATTCTGTGCGACTCGCTACTTCGCTCAACCTCTGCTATTGTATCTCCAACTGGTGTTAGGACTGCTTGCAAGTTTGTCTTATGAAAGCGTGCCGGCTCCACTTCATTATGCCATGGACATTCAGTGAGATTCCCCACTTTACGCTGCGTTTAGTTCTGTTTCCTTGATAAGGTTATACAGGCACTGAGCAGCATAGTACACTAGCGACCTGAAGTTTGAAAACAATACTGCCACATGTTTCCGTGAGCCATGTTGCTCAGGTCCAATTCCGTACCAGCTCTGGGGATGACTAGTGATCGAAGAGAACGGAGTGACGCACGGCACGTCACTGGTACCCATAACAGTAGACGTCCCTCCGGTCCGACAATCCACCCATCTCTTTCCATCTGGACCAATTCTCGCCAATCTCGTTCTACGGCGGCGCCATCGAAGAGGCGGTCAGAATCGCAGAGCGCATGCTCGGATAGTGATGAGAAAAGTATCGGATACGTTGCGGGAGTAGGAAAGTTGTGACAAGTTTGAATTGTTGCACAGCCAACCGATTGTGATGTGAAAGGTCCAACATCCCAAACACGGATGATGTTGTCAGTAGAGCATGAAAGAAGTTGTCTTCCATCATTGGAGAAGGCTACTGACATTACTCGCCCCACGTGTCCTTTGAGAGGGAAACCCACAGGCAACCAAGTCGTTGTATCCCACAGCCGGATAGTGGTATCGCCAGAGGCAGATGCAAGTAATGTACCATCTGGCGAGAATACAACAGAGTAGACGGTATTGGAATGTCCATACAACGGGTCACCTCGCTGAGTAGTTGTGTCCACATCCCAGATTCGAATGGTGTGGTCATATGAACCCGATGCAATGTACTTTCCATCTGGTGAAAAGGTAACCGAGGCAACCCAATGTATATGTCCCTCAAGTGGTTTGCAAACCTCCGACCTAGTTTCCGAATCCCACAGACGGATGGCATAGTCATCTGAACCCGACCCGATCAATCTGCCATTCGATGAAGTCGCAATAGTGAAGGGAAGGACAGGACGAGAATCCAGGGGATCGCCGATCTGTGACCCAGTTGCAGAATCCCAGATACGGATAGTGGAATCATGAGAGCACGATATGATTCGCTCTCCATCAGAGAAGAAACGCATCGAGTATATGATATTTTTATGGCCACGGAGAGGTTTGCCTATCGGTAAACCAGTTCTTGCATCCCATAGACGTATAGTACAATCAACCGAAGCCGAAGCAATACGCGTCCCATCGGGGGAGCACTCGATCGCGGTGACGCAAGATCCATGGCCTTCAAGATCGTCACCCGCCTGCAAACCAGTCTTAACATCCCAAGAACGGATGACATCTTTACCCTGGGCCTGGATTCCGGACAAAACTCGGCTACCATCGGATGAAAAGCACACCGAATATACGACTGTAAATCGATCGGGGTGATCCCCAACGCACGGGATTGCTTCCGTGTCCCAAACATGAAGTGTATGATCGGACGAACCGGATACAACCCGCTTGCCATCTGGCGAGAAGGCCACAGAATTAACCAGGCCCGTATGTCCTCTCATGGGACCGTCCACCGGTTTCCCAGTTTCAGCATCCCAAACGCGGACCGTGTAGTCCATTGAACCTGAAACAATTCGCCCGCCATCGGAGGACCATGATACTGAGGATACTTGGTTTCTGTGTCCAGTTAACTTCCCCATCTGAGAACCTGTCTCGAGATTCCACAAGCGGAGAGTACAATCGGATGATGCTGATACTATTTGTCTCCCATCGGGCGAAAAGGCGAGTGACAGAACAGGGCCAGCGTGTCCTTGATATGTTTCACCAACTTGTGAACTTGTCTTCGCATCCCATAGGCGAAGAGCCGTATCATAGGAACCCGATGCTATCAACCTACCATCCGGCGAGAAAGCAACCGCACTGACGAAAGATTCATCCCGTAATGACCAGCATAGTTGAAGGCCTCCTTCTGAGTTCCACACACGAATCGTTCCATCCTCTGAGCCAGATACGATCTGCTCACCATCGGGGGAGAAGGCCACGCACAAAACAGGACCAGTATGACCAGAGTGCTCCGCCACCTCCAGACCCTTCTGAGATTCCCACACACGAACGGTATTGTCATGCGATCCGGACGCGATCCACTTCCCGTCCCGTGAGACCGCAACTGAGCTGATCGGACTGCGATGGCCTTTCAGAGCTATACCGAGCTGCAGACCGGTCTCTGCGTCCCATATACGGATAGTCTTGTCGTATGATCCCGACAAGATCCGCGTTCCATCCGGGAAAAATGCAACCGATAGCACTAAAGAAGTATGCCCTCTCATAGAAACCTGGACTTTCGGCCAGTTAACGGGACTGCCCGAGGCAATGCGAGCAGTCCTAGGAAATGTAGAGGAAAACCTCGTAGGCAAGAGCGAACTCGCAGGTGAAAACGGTAGTGCAGATAGATATAGGTGTGGAGTACTTTCTGAGATGGCGCCCCCAAACATTCGGATAAATTTCAAAACGTCGTTCACCATGGCGGAGGTGTGACGTTCTTCATTTGTCTGCGACGTAGGGTTGGCAAAAAGGACCGAGCAGAAACTGCAAACCACTTACTTCCAACCATTTTGTCACCGTAAGGAGTGCACCAGGTGCGGCACTGAGTCCATTGAGGAGACCGAGTATTTCAATCCAAAAAAGAACGTGCACATCATTGAACAGTTCCCCGATTTCCGCTGCAAGCCGCGAGTCAGAGGCACTTGCTTGTACATGGCTGGTCCAATGACGACAAGAATAGGATAGGTGAGGTGAGATATGGGACTTGATACGCCGATCTAAATCACTGATCTCTGAGTTGCGCAAGTACGAGCTATCTAATTGACATATGTTGAAACGCAGACCTTCGCGCATGACACGCAGCGAAGATAACGAGAGGGCCAGATGACTCTGTGACAAGTCAACGAAGAAATCTTGACTTCGGTGGGGGTCCGTCAAGTAGTCGTAGAAAGACGAGTGTAGGGGGCGGACAGGGATGGACGAATCAATCATACCGCTCAGGAGAGGAGCCATAGGGAGGAGTATGATTCGGACATCGTAATGGTCTGCCACTTGAGGGAAGCCAAGACGCATGACGTTCAGGGAATCCATTGGAAGGGGCTCGAGCGTCCACAGGATTTGTTGCATAACAGAGCGAAAACGCTGACGTGCCTTGGGTGATTTGTCGATAATATCTCTGAGTATGACACTGTACATGTCATCTAACAGCGTCCCACTCTCTTCCGGAGAGTGCGAGATGAGATCGTCAAATCGTTCTTTGGCAGTCACACCACCTTTATGAGATTTGATGAATTCGCAAGCAAGACGAGCCCATTCGAAAAGACCATCGGATTTCTTCGCAAGCAATGCGAGGTCGTTGTCTGGAAAACTGTGGTCCAGGTTCCGCAGCTTATCAGCAATGAACAAACGGATATCGCGCTCGGTGAGGGGTGCGGAGGCTGTGTCCATAGACCAGATTTTAACACGTTTGGTATCATGCAACGCATTGTGGATATCGGAGAGTGGTCGGGAAGTGATTAGAATGCGAAAGTTCGACGGAAGCTCGATCAACTGTGTAGAAGCCAAGACACTAAGAATGTGCTCTCGTGTCGTTTCTACGCCGCTTTCATCGAGCGCATCGATGACAATTACCACATTGCCGACCAGCACACTTGGAAGTTTCGATACGGGCTCCAAGATAAGTTTTTTCCATTGCTGTATGACATCAAGGGTGGTCCTTAGTGAATTGTCATTCGCGATTGCATCAGCTAAGAGTGGTTTTAGTCTTATGTCACGATCGGCCAAATCGCGCGCAATAGTCGTGAATAACTTGTCGTGACGGCGTTCCGCTTGTCTGTCTCGTGCAAAGCAGAAACACGAGCCGAGCCTGCCTAGTTCCTTATAACGCAAAGCAATGGTGTGAGCGATCGCCGATTTTCCAACGCCTGCCTGGCCAAAGAGCCAAAAGACGCGAGAAACACCAGGCGTCGGGTCCTCAATCCAGTCCACAATCTCGGCCAGGATTTCCACCCTTGTTCCATTCAGACACTTCTTCGTCGTATTCAGCCCAGCTCCGGCTGCGTATGCGACACCCTCAAGATGGGCGATTTCCTCTATGTGAAGGTAACCCCAAACCAAGATTGCTAAAGTGTCGCTACGAACTTACCTACTCGCGTAATCTGGTCGTGGACGCGACGACTGTGTTCCAGCATGTGCTGAACACCTGTATGGATATCGCGTATCGCATAGTCGCGAAATTGCTGCATCAGCCCATCCAGCGCTGCACCATAGCTAGAAACCATGGTATCCGTTTCAGAAACCGTATTCTTGCCTAATCTAACCCCTGTGTACAAAGAGTGAGGTGCAGCCTGATTAAGTGAGACTGATCAACGCACAAAAGCTCTTGGTCTCGGAATAGTTGCTGATAAACTGAGAACATTCCCTAACTAACTGAGCGATCTGCAAGAGCGTGTCCTTCATTGATGTGAACTTGGTTAACGTCTCGTCTTCCATGAGAAGTTGGTAAACCCCGCTAAGCTTCGAAAGCAGGGCAGATACTGCTACATCGAGGTTCGCCTGTGAGATGATTATCTGTCCCAAATGAATCTCAGTTAAAAGAAGTCCCAGAACTGCGGCCTAATCATTGATACCTGTGATGCCCAAGACAACACGCCTAGCGCAAATTTGACATATGGGTGAACCTGTTCGTGTATAAGACAAATGCACATGCGCATAGAGTCTCACAAGACTCCACATACATTCGATATAGTACTGAGGAATGCATCGAAGCCCTTCAGCGGCTGGAGATACGAAGTGAGAGTATCTATTCGAGCCATCGTAGCATCGGCATTAACGATTGCACTAGCGGAAACTTGAGCGAAGCCTGGCACCAATTCGATTTGCGACAAATTCCCCCGAAGACCTTTGGGATCGCCCCCCGGAGTACGTGGAGAGGCTGGATCGGTAGCACTCCCATTTTCGATCTGTCAGGAGGCGTATATCAATGCACAGGTGGAATAACTTGAAGCAAGAAGTAAATGCACCTTCCCAGGTTCACTAGCTAGACTTCTTTTGACAAACATGTTGGGTTTGGCTAAGGGACTGATGGGTTCCAGTGGGTGGAACTGGCAAAGGCTACACGCAGATTTAAGCGATATACTTTCTATAGCATTCGAAAATGATTTACACCTTCACGAACGCCTCCCCCATTAGCGTCGGAATTACGCGATGAAGGCGGGTTGGAAGGGTGTTGGAAGAACTGTAAGCGGGTGAGCACTATCGAGCGACTTGCTACCAATGCTCTACCTGACGCGCTTTGGTGAGAAAACCCTGGGGCTCCTTGGAAGCAGCTCGTTGTTCTGGGGGTCCCAGAATTGTCAACTGAAATGCAACCATCATGGGAATCTAGTCGAACCTAGAAACGCAAGCCGCGCGCTGACTCTACGCACCTTACGGCCTGTGGTAGTCGACTTGGCCACTATTCGTCGATGCCAACCTTTTGGGCCATTTTTTTGAGTGTCATTTCGTTCCATGAATGTATGTAAGTATGGGAAATTGACTGCGTTGAACAATCGATAAGCGAGCGCTGACTGAGCGAAGAGGCTATGCATGCGAAATGCCACATAACAGACACGCCTTCCTTTACAATTGCCAACCTCAAGACTTGACTTATCCGCCTGGGCTGAGCCAGGACATGTAGTAAGTTGGTCGAATTGTACTTCACTACTTTCGATGTTGGTTATGCGCCTGCCTCAGTCTAGAAGCTGGCGGTCCAGAAGCTGCAGCGAATACAAGGGTCACATTTTTCACGGCGAACCCGGGGCGATAAGGTGAGCGCATATGCCATAGTCCAGTTTGCATAGCCAACATCGGCCGTTGTCCCACCATATGTTGGCAAAAAATTTTGGACGTTGCCCGGATGTCCGCCGGTTGCATAGACACAATTTGCCCACAGTCTCATTCACGATGATACTATTACGTTCGTTTCTTCTGCGTTCTGCGACCTCTAAGTCACCGCAACGGCAGCTGGATAAAAGAACGCGTGAGTTACATGATCTGAGGTGCTACGATCCTTGGAAACGCTTATATAAATGACATCCTCTGACACCGTGCTACGGGCCGGTGCACGTATACGTAATGGGTTTGTTACTTTGCTGACTAAATTCATAATGTACGAGACAGTCAGCAAGGCACCGTCGCAAGACGTCCCATGACGTTGAACGTGAACGTTGACGCCTCATTCAAGCAACAACGTTGAACTTGCTCGATGTATGTAGGTTTCTGACAAATGACTGGGGAACTGACAACTATCACTATCGTCACAGCCCACCGCTTGGGTGGCATGATGTACCGACCTCGGTGGTGAGGTTGCAAAATACCCCTAATGTGCCCTTTAGTACGCCAAGACATATTATCGGAGAAACCTCACCATGAGTCAGCTCAGTTTTGGGCCGCGAACTGTTGGGGAGAGACAACTTGACAAGGTAACCCGAATATTTATAGCAACAGCGTCCCATGCGTCCCATGGTGATCAGTAGTGTCCAATGCGTTGGTGTCGGCATCCTACCGGAACGCATGGTTAACCACTTCCCCATTTTCATCAGCCTTTGTAATGCGTAATAGGGACCGTATAAAATGTCACTCCGCTGATAAGTCGTTCCGTATCTAACTCCTTTCCTTCATCCTTCGCGGATTTTATGGCCTCAGTGACGCAAGTTGAGAAGCCCGAGGGAAAGGCTTTACCAGGAGCATCATGGAAAGACACGGAAGAGCATGTTCTCCCCAAGAACCGATTGGGAATTGTCTTCCTAGGCCTTATGTGCTCTGTTTTCCTTGCTGCTTTAGATCAGGTAAGTTCCTGGTGTGTCTCCAGAATTCTTGTTCCCGACAGATATCGGAGAATAGACTATTGTTGCCACTGCACTCCCGACGATAGTGGCACATCTTGGGGGCGGTAATCAGTACAGCTGGGTTGGCAGGTACGCGCATTCTTCCCTTGCATTCGTACAGCTGATTACGCTACCGTTGATTTGCAGTGCGTACATGCTATCGGCTGGTGCTTTTGGTCCTCTGTATGGGAAGCTGTCCAATATGTTCGGTGCGTACCTTTCCAGTTTGCTTTCGTATTTGTCACCCATCAATCATAGCGTAGGTCGTAAGCCGATACTCTATGCTTCAATATCTACTTTTTTGGTAGGGTGTTCTTCAATTCGCTTTCCGTCCCTGAACATGTCACTAGCTTGGATCAGCACTGTGTGGAGCAGCCAAGAGCATGGTATGGCTGATCGTTGCTCGTGCTGTACAAGGCATTGGAGGTGGAGGGATTATTCAACTTGTGATCATCACGATATCAGATATTGTTCCCCTGCAAGAGTGAGCTCCTAGTTCCCCTTTCTGTTGTCCAGTTTTACCCTTAATTCTTCTCAGTCGGGGGCGGTATGGCGGTTTTGTTGGCGCTACCTTTGGCGTGGCTAGGTAAGTATTTACTCCTCTTTATGTTATGTTTCTCATCGGTATACAGCGTCATCGGTCCCTTGTTGGGTGGTGTGAGTCCTGGTTCTAAGCGATTTACGGTACCTCATTAAGATTGTATCACACAGGCCCTCACGGAACACGTCTCGTGGCGGTGGTGCTTCTTTATTAATTTGTGAGGATTTTGCATCGGATCCATTAAAGGTTGCGTCTATGCCCTAACTTCATTCATACAGGCCGACAGGTGGCATTTCTGCAGTGATACTATTCATCTTCCTCAACCTCAACCCACACCAAAGTCGCCCCATTCGCGAGCAGATTGCAGAACTTGATTTTGTTGGGCTCTTGTCTTTTGTCGGGGGTGTTGTGTGTCTACTTCTCGGCTTCCAGTTCAGTCAGACAAGTTGTACGCGTTTTGTCTCCTTTTTCAGACAGCAGGAACTGATGAAACATATCACCAGGGTCTGATGCCAGGACCATCGCTTTGCTCGTTGTTGGGTGTATACTCCTTGTTATGGGAGGGGTCAATGATATATTTACCACACGCTCCGCAATTGTGCCTGCACGCCTTTTCAAGGTATGCAGTTACCCATATGCGGCACCCACCCAATTCACCCATTTAAGACTCGTACAACTGTAATTCTGCTTGTCAGCTCATTCCTTCATGCTATTACATTTTTCAGTGCTTCGTAGTGAGTACTACTTGCTCCGTATTGTATGTCTCACAAGTGTTTAACGACCCATATCCAGTTATCTGCCACTTTATTATCAAGGTTCGTTGTCAGATCACTTTTACTCTCGTGATCATAAACCGATACGATGCAGTTCTTGGTGCTAGTGCCACTGGCGCAGGAATCAGGTGGGATAATACTCCGTGATGTCTCCCCGCCCCGGTCTAAGAATCCCCCTAGGATGATCCCTTTCTCACTGGGCACAGCTCTTACATCCATAGTTGCAGGAGTCATCAATTCTCGAACCGGAAAATGCCGTCCCATAATATGGTGCGCGTACGCCATGATGACACTCGGATGGGGTCTCATGACTATGCTGGATTATGACTCAAACAAGTATGAGTGCTATGTTCACAGATGGCTTCCTGGTCTCATCTAGACATCATTTTCAGTGCCGAGAAGGAGTTGTACCCATTCGTCGCGACCCTTGGCGTTGGGTGCTTATTCCAGGTTCCCATTATTGCTATACAAGCGGCTATGCCAATGAAGGACATGGCCACTGCTTCGAGCGCTTTCATGTTCCTTCGGTACGTCAGCATCTACTGGCTGCAAGTGTGCCTGCCCCTAATTTCTGTTGGTAGTACGGTTGGCGGAGCGGTCGGTATCGCTGTCGGTGAAGCCATTATCTCGAGTCTTCTTTCAAAGAGGATGGCGAGTATCCCTGGATTAAGTTCATACATCTCTGGCTCCACCGCTGCGTTGATGAACGATGACGTCTCGTATTTACATCTTATTCCGGTGAGTGTTCTTCCGCTCTGAGGCTTCGAAAAACCTTTCGTCTCGTTATACTTACCTACGCGCCGCACAGGATGTCACAGTCCGCGATGCCCTTCTGCATGCCTATTCCCGATCCATCAGCGCAATTTGGATCATGAATACACCGATTTCAGGCGCTGCGTTGATCCTCACGCTATTCCTACGGGAGTACTCTATGTCACGTAAGATTGTGACAGGTGAAGTGAAAACTCCCAGCGATGCAGAAATGGGGGATATACGGGAAGAGGAGGAGGAAGTGCACGGTGCAGATTTAACGCGAACAAACTCCATCGCTCTTGTTCCGAAGGAAGAAGCTCAGGTCACATGAAAGTCAACTACGAACTTGACATGCACATTTACCCTACTGATAAACTCATCGCATTTCATGCGGAGCCACAAGGTACAGCAACACATAGATATTTGGTCACTCGTTTGTCTGGGACACCGTAAATTTACTGCAGCTAGATCTTGTGCTACGGAACCCGTCGAGAGCCTCGGCTTGAGGATGCCACGGAACGGACTGCGCTAAAATTTGCTCGCACTCCGTAGTGTAGTGGCCCTCATGAAGTAGGATTATCCAATATCATGTCTTTCTTATGTATCCTTCGCACACAAGAGTCTCGGTAGTCTAAGTGGCATGCGGAGGGGACCTGTGCTCAGCGCTCAGCGAGCACTCTGACTACGTAACCCGGTAAAATGCTAAGCGCTGAAACACCTGCTGTTTCATCGCTGCGCAAGTGCTGATTAGTAGACCAAGTCTCTAATTCAGAAAAGAAGGATACATATTAATCACTCTTACGAGGTTGGGTGGAGCTAGGGGGAATATAAACGAGCTGGGCGTTCTGCTTCGTCACAATCTTCCATGACTCCGTCGCACCTTCCTTGTCATTTACGGTATCTTCTTTCTGTCGGACTTTCTGGCCAACTATCCCCTCCTGGGCGGTACTTGGGCTGAGAACCATATATTAATGCGTGCGTCAGTCGCCCCTCTCCTTAGGACCATTTGCAGAACGCATAGAGGAGCGGCCTTAAGCCTGCAGTTTCGGGCCTGCGAAAGCTCTCGTCAGGGGGCTTAACCTAAGGAGGTTGTTGCTATTGGCAGAGGGAACCTGGAGAAGACTGTAGGGTAACCTCAGTAGTCTGGCAAGCTACTGTATATTAGTATGTACCTGTAGGGTAACTACAGGGTATCAGTGAGATAGGAATAAACCTAAGTAATGAATGTACTCACCCTCAGTAGTCTGGCAAGCTACTGAGGGACTAGGAAATAGTCTACTGCTATGTGCGATGCAAGGTGATTAAGTAAGCAAGTAAACACGCGCCAACAATGGCCGGTTGCATAATATTCCAACATAACCGCTACCCCTACTGCTGCCTTTCCCTCAGGCTAGCTACCAACGAGGCTTATATACAGAGGGAGTGGACCGTGTGATACGCCGTCCCGCAGGCATGGTATTGGGGAGCTACGACCCTCTGCAAGGTTGGTATACCCAGGGTGGGATCGAGTAAAAGGAGAGATCTTCTCCTGTGCGGAATCCCTACGTCACGGCCAGGAGTGGAGCGTTCGCTCTCGCGCCGGGGCCTTATCGCCTCCATGCAGTACTTGTGCTGAGCCAGGAGGCCTCCACGAGTTATTGCGGGCTGGCGAGGTATTTACTTTGTTTGTACCTGAGCTACATCTGTGGCGCAGGCAGTTAAATTTATGCCGTCTCTCTGTGTGCATCTTTGAGCTGACGATACCGAGAGTCTATAATTGAGACAAATGTTAAGATATCATCCGGGGGCCATAAGCCCTCTGAGCGGGCGTGATAACGAAGGTCACCAGGTTCTGCCAGATGGTCGTACGAGCTGTCAATCACACTGCAGGCAAGGGCCTCGAAGACTGCCCGCTAGTCTGAACTCCAAATTGATTTCTGACGAAAAGTTTGATAGCGAAAATGGGTAGCTTCATACTACACGTTAAATTTGTTGATTAAGGTAAATGTCATGGCATGTCTACATAGTCGAAATTGCAACAAGTAAGAAATATCATCAATGATCCCTGCTTAAAGACCTTGAACTTCTAAAGTTATGCAGAATAATGTGGGACTTCATCTCACAGTGGCGGCTTCAATGTTTTCACACGCTCTAAAGAGTATTCAAAAGCGAAAATGACATGTTTTATTATGGTTCAAATTACCACGCTCTCACAAGATTTTATTCCGAGAACATTTAGAATTTTTATTACCAGTCTATATTGGGAGAAACATTATATATCCATCCAAAGACAATTGAGAATTATATATTGTGTGAATGTCATAAGGTTATTGACAATAATATCTGCCCAATACTCTTTAGAGTGTGAGAAAATATTGAAGCAGCCAATGACGAGCGAGGGTTCAATATTTTCTCACGCTCTAAAGCGTATTGGGCAGATATTATTGTCAATAACCTTATGACATTCATGCAATATATAATTTTCAATTGTCTTTGGATCAATATCTAATGTTTCTCCCAATATAGACTGGTAATAAAAATTATAAATCTTCTCAGAATAAAATCTTGCCAGAACCCGTTTATTTGAATCATAATAAAACATTGTGTTTTCACTTTTAAATACTCTTTAGAGTGTGTGAAAACATTGAAACCGCCACTGTGTCTGTGCTTAGTACTGTGACATTGGGTGGCTGCAACATGTCTTGTCTAAATGAGGTGGAAACTTCAAGTTCCTTTCACAAAATATGACTTTCCCTTTGTTCTTTGGTCAGGGAATTTGAAGTTGCTACTATGTCTGAGAAAGTCACCCCACAGCCACCCAATGTTGAATTGACTACTTGGATAAAGTCCCAGATTTTGTAAATACCTCAAGAAGTTTGCAGTTCTTCAGCATTGATCATCTTTGATACTTCTAACTAGTAATAGTCTTGGTTCTGTAGACATGTCACAGCATTTACCTTATCGACAAATTTTAACGTGTTGTACAAGCTACCCACCCCTACTATCCAATTTTTCGTCAGAAATCAATTTGGAGCTCAGACTAGTGGGCAGTCTTCGAGGCCCTTGCCTGCGGTGTCAAACACGCTCGTTCTGCCTATATTAGGCAGGCTTTTTCACGTGACGTTTGCTGGATTTGCTCTATACATATGCATGATGATGAAATTGAAACTGCCACCGTGTTTATGTAACCACTGAGCATGAAGCTTGAAGTGGGAGTCCATGTACTTTATCCACAGCCAATTCGCATGCAATTACGCGTCCCATTGTGTGAGTGTTGATAGGTTTCTCTTTTTCTATTTCGAGCGGGGTGAGCACCCGACTGTTCAAGTTTTCAGTTCTGCCGCAAGCATCATTGCTGCCATAATGCCACTCAGCCAGTAGACAAACGTTCAGTGAGTGTTCGAAGGTCGGACGCAGTCGGAGTCACTCGCTCCCGCCACTGATGGAACAAGAAGCTTGGAATCGTCTCCTTCATCAGATACAGAGTTTCTGATATCTTTGTCCAGTTACCAGCAAGTTCCGCAGATGTCTGGATGGTATATTATGACCGCTGCTTAAGGTCGCTGGCCCAACCAACACTTCGTGAACACCCATCTCATGGATTCCTCTTTCACGCCTTACCTTGTCACTTGTATCTGTGCCGCTCTAGTTGCGGTATGTTCGTTCAAGCTTCTTAGGCGTCCAAAGGCAAGTCGTGTATGTCTCAATAAAGATCAGGTATTGTTGAGGGCTTGTAACAAGCTTGATCATATCCCTGCAGTAGGCCCGTCGAGTTTATTAGCTTCGTACTGGTTCACAAAGGGACTTGAAGTCGACCTTCCACGATGTGTGCAGGAGGGGTATGACAAAGTGGGTCAGTTCATTTATGTCTTCATGACGTTGGTGCTGATCACAATAACCCAGTACAAGTCTGGAGTATTCAGGGTCCCTAACTTGACTCATTGGATCGTGTGTTTGCACCACAATGATTTGGATCATGTGGCGAGGGTTCCCGAGAATCATCTTTCTTTTAACCAAGCAACTGAAAGCATAGGTCAATTCCATCCTGCCGGTTTCGTTGCCATGTCAGGCAGGTTAGCACAGTCCTTCAAAACAGAATATACGTTCGGCATGAAGATGGACGATCTCCATCATCTGTCCCTCATTCGATCGCACCTTACTTGCAACCTTTCAGTTTTATATGCAGATGTCAGGGACGAGATTACTGCTGCATGCGACAAATTCCTTAATCCCAAGCACGACGGTCATTCTCCGCACCATGTCTAACTAGAAGCTACTAACGATGTGCATATCATCTTCTGTTATCCTTTAGGTCAAAAATGCACAAGTTATCCAGGGAAGAGGGGCTATCAAGAAATGACATCACTGTACGATGGATCGCAGGTCACCGGGATGTCGAGGGCAACGAGCTGGCAGACAAGGAGGCAAAAATCGCAGCAGAAGGAATGGAAAAATCAAGCCCAGTATGCACCCTGCCATTTAAACTACACTCACCGTTACCACACAGCGTCTCGGCACTAAAACAGTGGCACAATGCGAAGCTCATGACCATATGGAAAAAGGAGTGGAAATGTTCCCCTAGATTCAACCGCACGTCCTCTATAGATCCTGATCTACCTTCCAAGTCATTCCTCAAGTTAGCCAGATCCCTATGCAAGAAACAAGCAGGGTTGTATATCCAAATGTGTACCAACCACATCCCCCTAAATCAGCATCTCCACCGCATTAACAGAAGCGACACTCCGTTGTGCCTCCAGTGTGGGGAGGTCACAACAGAGAATGTCCATCATTTCATGTTCCAGTGCCTGAGATATGACAGAGAATGACATAAGCTATTCCTCGCCCTCGGCAGGAAATCCACGTCCATCAGCTATCTCCTCACCAACACTAACGTGCAACCTCACCTACTGAAGTTCGTTAATGCTACAACAAGAATGAAAGACACCTTCGGTGAAGTACCAACGCTGCCTCCCCAACGTAAATGACAGATGATACAGATTGAACTGGTCTATAGAGAACACCAGTGAACGCACGCCTGCTCAGAAACATTCGACCCCTTCACTCCCCATTCAGATCGCATCCTGAACCACCAGCAACACGCTGAAAGTTCGCGCCCCAACCAACACAGGCACGTCAAGTTGCTCAGCACACAAACATTCCATACCTCGCCAAAACCTAACCCAAACGCTGTCTGCAACACGTTCAGCAATGTAGTCACAATACGCGGAGCACCCACACTAAATCAGAATGTTCACGAGGCACTTGAGCAACCCACAGCTTTAACAGCACCATACGTCCTAACAGACGGTCGGTACATTGTAATCAGAACTCACTCCAAGCGTGGATATCAGTTACCAACTCTACTACTCAGGTGGTGTGTCTAAAACGGCCGGTGGGAACGGCGGACTATTGGGGAGCTTTGGCTCTGCCAACTAGGGCATTCACACACCAGTAGAGTTAGGCCGGACCACTGGAGGTCCAAAGTTAATATTTGTAAACGCTAGTCTAGCATAGGACTAACAAGTCCTCAAGCACTTAAATATAGAATTTAAAAAAAAAAAAAAAAAAAAAAAAAAACGATGTGCATTCGATTACAGAATGGAAAGCCATCTCGGTGCTACATGTCAGCCTAAAGATTGTATGCAGGGCGAACAATTGGGTTTTTGTTGGTCTCCCTCTCTGTATGTCACTGAGTTGATGCATTGTACATGAGTTTCATCAGCCATTTACGGTTTACCCTTAGGCCGTGACCCCAGTTGGCTTGATTTCAACATAAATCTCCCTCATGCAATTATGGACAAAGCAAGAATTTTGAGGTTCTTTCCTGATTTTATGGTACCGTCAGTTTTTCTCTCACCTCTCAGTATGCTTTGTTTTACATGGAAACCGGATAGACTGGTTGTCAAGTTTATTGCCAATCTCTCGGGACGGACCAGTCGGGGAGTCAGCTTACTTGGTCCGGTAGTGAAAGATCGTCTGCAACATATGGAAGCAGAGGATGCCGACTGGTGCGATAAGCATAATAAACCGGTGAGCTCCCGTGTTTGTCATACCCTTGGAGCACTAAGATCTGGTAGAATGACTTCTTGCAGTGGTGGTTGGACATCTCGGAGGAGAAGACTTGTTTGCCTTTGTTGATGCGGTGTATGATCATTATCAATTTTGTTGCCATTAATGTCTGTTCACATATATCCGTTTACTCTTTATTGATTACTTACACAACCGCAGGCAATGTCGAATGTGTGTTCTTAGTTACTACTGGGACCGGCACACTAAGTTCAGTGTGCTATCTTTCCGCAGATTCTCTCCCAGGCGCTGCTAAATCTCGCAGAGAATCCACAATATATACAAGAACTCCATGATGAGGTCGAGGCGGTTGTTAGTAAGTACGGATGGACGAAAGAGGCTATTACGGAGATGCGAAAGGTCGATAGCTTTTTGAAAGAGACTCAATGGTTTGAAGGCATTTCAGTTTGTATGTATCCCTCGCCATCACTCCAACTACTTAACTCAAACATTAATTGTCAGTGGACCTTACGCGGAAAGCCATGAAGGACATCACACTCGCTGATGGCACTTTCATCCCTCAAGGGACTATTTTGGCCTTCCCAATGCATGCCATGCATCACGATGATGCAGTGTTTGAAAACCCAAATATCTTTGAACCATTTCAATTTGCCAATATGCGAAACAAGGAATTTGAGGGCTCCAGGCATCAGATGGTCACCATAGCTCCGGATATGTTGTCATTTGGTTTGGGAGTACACGCTTGGTATGCATGAAATTTCACAACTAAGATTGCCTTGTTCACGTTACATGCCTATGTAGCCCTGCCAGATTTTTTGCGGCAACCGTGCTCAAAACCATGTTAGCGCATATCGTCATGTCATATGATGTCAAGTTGGAAGATGCTAAATCTCGCCCAAGTAGTCTGCACGTGGGGTTTTCTATTGTGCCCAACCCTGCTGCCAAGGTCATGTTCCGGAACAGAGTCAATTAACTGCGGTTTGCCTGCGCACAACAGTTCGCTGATTAACTTGTCGTCACGTCCCTTTCATGCTCCCTTCCCTTGTCTAGTATTCGCTTTCCACTCTGAATTTCTTTCTTGCGACGACCATAGTACCAGAATTCCAAAGACATTCTGTACTTCATGTGTTAGTGGGTATACACAATGTATCTCTCGAAGAACAAGGTTCCTCAGTTTCTACTACTACCAGAACTTCAAGGAAAACATTCAGCCCAGAGACGATGAGTGTTCCTGAGGAGCTCTGATGCACACCGATTGTTCTGCCACAAAATGTTTTGCAACCATACAAGTCATGATGAACAGAGCTGCAAGGCAACGCCACCACATCACCGGCATACTTTACCAACCATTCCCGAAGGACTTTAATAACCTGACCACGTTCGAGTCGGCAATTACGACGAGAAAATCTGGTCCAACAATCTACGGTAAACTTCACAGTCCTATCGAACGCTGCGAACCAGATGCTGATGATATGCGGATATGTGGACAGCAGTCTTATGAAATTGGCACGAGAAGCAGCGCTCAAGTCACTGTATCTTCGGTTTCATATCTCCTTGACGGTACCGCTTGCATCGCTCAAACGTGGCTGGTTATGCCGTAACCTGTGGCGAACGGATGGTTGAATAAACCATTACATTCATGCCCTTCTGAACGCACCTTCCTCAAGTGGACCTGCATACGAAAGGAAGAAAAGAAATAAAATATCTATGTCACCATAATGGGTATAAGGTTCTCCCCAAATACCCTGGTGAAACCATAAGCCACTGCAAGCATTTCACAATTTTTCCTCCCAAAATATGCTGAAAAAAATTGAAGAAAGAGATACTCTTTTATTTTGGCTGTTTTCAAAGAAAAAAGGTGAATATAATGTAATGATTTCTTTGTCTTTTCTGCCAAAAAATATGAATTAATGGTAATGCCCATTAGGTTCTACACTAATGGGTATTAGCATCAACCAATGTTTTTTAGTAAATCATGCAAAGAAAACACAGCATTATTATTGCCTTTTCTCTTTGAAAACATGTGTCAAAAAAGAGTATCTCTTTCTTCAATTTTTTCAGCATTTTTTCAGAAGAAAAATTGTGAAATGCTTGCAGTGAGCCATACGTTGACAATGGTTAAGAACAGCTACTTGCGGTGCAATACGCCCCATATGACTCTGACGATCTCGCTAATGAAGAAGAATAATGTTATTCTTGTTGATGTCACGATGACCAGCTATTTTGCACAGATAGTCGTGGCCTTCGTTTCAATGATGAATCACGAGGAACACCTTGTAATGTTGGCCACGTACCAAGCAACGCGTCTATAAGCCCCCACAAAGTCGTACGGATTCCAGAAGTACGCCACAGGACGCTTCAGCTCAGGTATCGCCACAGCCAAGTGCTGTTTCTGCATCGAGTACTTGCAATCTAAGAACACCCTGATTGGTCCAAGCGTCAGGATAACCCTACCGCCTTCGGCTACGAACAACCTAAAGCAATCATGAGTATTCATTACAGAACTTTATAATACACACTTTGATGGGATGCAACTTACTGTCAGCAAGTTTCTTCAAAGCAGCCACCTGATCGTCTGCGCGAACTGTTGTACATCCTGCTAAGACGCCTTTAAAACAAGATAGGCGTTACCATTGTCGGCTGCTGTGATGACATACATAGTCGTTCCTCTGTCCCACCTGGAGCCGGAGGTGAATATGTAGAAAAGGGCTGTAGGCAGCCTCAGTAGTGACTCAACTACTATGTATATTAGATGTACCTGTAGGCAGCTACAGGGAATCAGTAAGTAGTCTACTATAAGGAATGTATGTGCTTACCCTCAGTAGTGACTCAACTACTGAGGATACAGTACCAAAATGTCACTGCAAGCATTTCACAATTTTTCTTAAGAAAACATGCTGAAAAAATTGAAGAAAGTGATACTCTTTTTTGACAGGTGTTTTCAAAGAGAAAAGGCAAAAATAATATTTTCTTTTCTTTGCATGACTTTCCACAAAACATTGATTGATGGTAATACCCATTAGCATAGAAGCTAATCAGCACTACCATCATTTCATTTTTTTGCACAGAAAAGACAAAGAAAACAAAATATTATATTTGCATTTTTTATGTGAACACAGCCCAAATAAAAGAGTATCTCTTCTTTCCATTTTTTCAACATATTTTGGCAAGAAAAATTGTGAAATGCTTGCAGTGTGTACTACAAAGTGCGCTCTAAGCGCTTATGTAAGCAAGTAAAAACTCGCACCAAAATGTACATCACACTGGGGTGATTCAATCTCCAACACACCCCCTGAAGCTCCACTGTGTGATAAGTAGAAATGCAGAACATATAACCCAAATGAATGTATACCCAAAAATAATTCAATAAATGAGTGTAGCTTCTGCAATGAGTGAGCTTTGAGTCCGGGTGGTAAACGAGTGTTGTTTGGTCGTATTTGGCGCGCGATGTGGCAACTTCCCGTTTCGGAAATGCATTGTAGTGCGCACGCTCCTGCCTTGTACTGTGATCGTAAGGCCGCCGTTTTGACTGTCGGAGGGTCGCTGTCGCTCCGAGTCTGTCTGGGAGGCACCCCCTGCCGATGATAAGTGTCGGGAAGACCCCAGGGGGGTTTCCGGCGTTTTCTGGGTGCTCGAGATGGCGAAATGATAGCACAACCTAGAGTGTGCTCCCCAGGGTGCAGGTACCCTCTCGTTTGGACGTCTCTGCCGCCGCTGACCTCGCTATAGCATACGCCTAGTGTCGGGGAGCTCCCCGCAACGATTTCGCATGGATCGGTTGGCGTCGAGAGGAGCCGCAGTGGCCGTATGGCGACCACAAGTGTACGGTAGGCGCTGGGCCTCGTACGAACGATGCTGATGTTTTCAGCTTCTGTTTTGATCCTGTCGTCTCGGTGCGGGTCCATGGAGGTCGAAGGAGTGTGTGTGAGGCCGTTGGGAGGCCGTTTTGATGGCACAGATGAGTCGTTCGGCCGTTTGGCCCTGAGCTTGGTATCTCGCCATATGCCGCTGCTGTGAGGCAGCCGTTTTGCCGTATGAAGATTTCTCAGCCGTTTCGCATCGTTCCGCATTGATCCAGGAGTGTTGGCGACATTCCAGAGTCGCTTGGAGACGTCTGAGAGCGTTTGAAGTAGCCGCATAGGAATGCCGGCTATCCAGTATGTGTGCCCTCTCGTTTCAAGTCGTCTCGCACGCCTGATGTTGTTATAGCCTTTCTTCATCGTCTGGTACCCTCCCGTAGGGTGCCTAAGCCATTTCATGGGCCTGAAGTGAGATAGAGGGGGCCGCGTGGGGGCTGCTTGTGTAAAGTAGGCCTTTTGCCTCGTATGTGCATCGCTGACGCTTCCAGCCGTTCGTTTGATCCTTCCATGTCGACGTAGGATCCTGTAGAGTTGAGGGCGGTGCAGAGTGCCTGTCGGAGGCGGTTCGGGCGATGCAGGTAAGCCGTCCAGGCGTGATACCTCTCGCTGTGTGCGCTGACACTTGCTGTCAGCCAGCAGCTGTGTCTCTGCTCCATGCGAGCAGACGGTTCTGCTGCTTGTTGCATCGCCATTCTCCTTATTGTTCCACCCAGTCCATTTCCATGGTAAGACCAGTGGTATCGCTGGTGTGCCAAGTCGTTTGAGCCAAGCGTGCTCGCCGTCTTGCCTCGTAGTCTCGTGCCGCTGCCGCGAGACTGCCATTCGACTGTCGAAAGGTCCGGTGCGCTTCCGAGTCCATCTATGAGGCATTTCCTGTCTCTGGAACGTATCCGTGATATTCCAGAGGCGTTTCGAGACTTCGCGAGGTAGCGAAATGGGAATGTTGAGGACGAGGCGTCCATAGCCTCTCGTTGCGATGCTGCAGATGTTTTGTAGGCCTGTCTTGATCCTACCATGACGGCATGTGTCCATGAAGAGTGTAGGCATGGCCAGGATGCCATTCGGAGATGGCGCGGGTGCTGCAGGTAAGTGCCTCGGCCGTTTTGCCTCATATTCGCTGTGCTGACCTCCATCGTCAGTTAGCAGTGATTCTTCGACTCCACGTGAGTCGGCGTATCCACTCCTAGTTGCATCACCATGCCCCCACCTGCCGTCATCCTCCTTTCTGGGTAGGTTGTCCTGTATAGCCAGATTTCGTATAGCCATGGACCATTCGGCCTGCCGCGACTCGTTTTCAGCATTCGACCTGAGTCTTGCACGATATTGAAGGCCCTTGGAGGATTTAGGCATGTAGTTGGTACTAGCCGGATGCAGCGCAGGCATTACAGGTAAGTCTTCTGGCCACTTCGTCTTGCGCTCGCTGTGCTGACACCCTCTGTCAGTTAGCAGCGCTTTCTCGACGCTATGCAGGTTTGCAGAGTCCCTGCTAATTTCATGGTTGTACCCATTACCTCTCTCCCCCTTATCCGGCTCTGTTGGAGCTGTTTCCAATGCTGGTAAGAAGAAACTGGTGTTCGTAGCACCATGGGTTCGTGTCAGTGCGTGACTCCCTAAAATGGGGTGTCCACTTCGTGTGTTGGGTGGATCAGGTATGTCAAGGATCGTCTCGCTGCTCGTCGGGAGACTCTGGTCCTGTCCGAGACACGTTTTCGGCGCGAATTCAATAGAGCATGCAGAGGTCTGGCTGGTAGAGTCGTCCGCAGGCTCTGGAGCCTCAGAGCTCCACCCAGGTGAGTTTCGGCGCTCCGCAACCTCGTCGTCCGCATGCTGACTCTTGTCAGATGCTTCAAGTGTGTGCACACATTCATCCAGCTGTTCCGCATCTGCAATCTCTACCTCAACCTCTGGTAGGTTGACTTCCACCCCCTGCACGTCTAAGACCTCAGTCTCGGGTGTTATGTACCCAGATTCGGTCTCGGCACAGTCATCTGGGCTGTCCAGTGAGCCCTCTTCTTCGCTAGGTGGGATTTCTGGCTCATTGTGGTGGCTGTCGGCGCTCTGAGTGGTTTCACTAGTCACACCCTGCTCAGGCTGTGAGTCGCTCTGCCGTGTGCCTTCCTCTGCCGCTAGCCAGCTGTCGGGTCTTGGAATCAGACCGAAGCGCTTTTCGAGGAAAGTAAACTTCTCAAGTGGCGTTTTCAAGAGAAGTATGAATGAGAATATGTAGTCCGAAATGCCATAGGTAATCAATAGATTGACCGTCGCATTCCGTCGCTGCCAGCTTTCGTCGGCGGTCCTCCATGCCGCGACTTCGTCTTGTTCTTCATCGGTCTGTGGTGTCCAAGTTTCACCATGACCTCTCAGCTGTGCCGGATGTACAGGTCGTGTTTCAGACCCCACTAGGAGCCCCATCAAGCCTTCGTCTGCAATGGCATGTAAGACCCAACTTCCATAAGTTTGCCAGTTATGCCCATTGTCTGCGAGCTCGGGTAGGTTGTCCATCTGTGATCCAATAGCCTCCGAGAGAGTAGAGACAGTATTAGTTGGCTTGTTGAGTAGTCTTCTGTTTCGAGTCGGCTACGAGTCTCCTACAATAAATTTTCCTTCCGCGCTATGTGGGGCTCATAACCTGTAGAAAAGGGCTGTAGGCAGCCTCAGTAGTGACTCAACTACTATGTATATTAGATGTACCTGTAGGCAGCTACAGGGAATCAGTAAGTAGTCTACTATAAGGAATGTATGTGCTTACCCTCAGTAGTGACTCAACTACTGAGGATACAGTACCAAAATGTACTACAAAGTGCGCTCTAAGCGCTTATGTAAGCAAGTAAAAACTCGCACCAAAATGTACATCACACTGGGGTGATTCAATCTCCAACAGAATATGACACCAATGCATCCGCGACCGCGCGGTAAAGGCACGGAGTTTGATCGTCCGTTTCCTTCTCTTAGGGCTCTTTACTCCTACATCCCCGGCCTGATTATTTGGTTTAGAGGATAGAACGACCTCTTTTTGACGCGGCTGAGGTTGTACAGCCATTGAAAGCGGCACTGGGTGCGTACGGAGGCCGGTAGACACTTAGGAGATAGCTGGAGACAGGCCGCAACCACAGCTTTGAAGTAGCCTCATTGAACGTTGGCGGAACGGAGGGTTGAGAGGTGGCGTCTGAGAACATCAAGCTCTGGGCTAGCACGCCAGGAGTCTGCATGGTGTACTTCCAAGACCTCAATTCGACATTCTGATGGCGGCCAAAATCCTTCCTCTCCACCAGGACGATGCCAGGGACAATACGAATGAATTCTGTGCGTCTTCGATCGTCTCTCAACGACAGCCCAATGCACTCCATTCCGCTGCAGTCTCCGCGTAGGGGAGCCATAAGAGAGCAACGAAGCCTGTGCCCATGTCGATGCAGGTCGCAAACCTGAGGAATGGCTGCGCATGTTTGACACCTCTGACAGTTGAATGGGACCCTCCGCCGTGTTACAACTGCTCTTCGATTCCCTGGCGAGGAGTGTGACAGTGGTATTTACATACGTCTCACCGATATTGGGTTCTGGGCCATTGCTAAGAGCGGCAAGACATGGAATCTGGTGTATATCCTTTCCATCGGGCTCATACGACAAAAGGATGGCATTTATCTTTGAGTGCTGCAAAAGGGTTCTCCTGAGTTTCAGCAAGTTGTCTCCGTTGACGAACATGGCAGTTGATGGAGCCTTGTCAGCTAAATGCAACTGCGCTGTTGAGGAATCATTACCCCCAGCGCCTCTTCGGATGACACCCATCATAGTCCTTGTCACCTGGCATAATTCCCGTTATTTTGCGGACCGGAGACGTCCTGTGGTCCCATGAAGTATTTATAGCATGTGACGTGGATAGTAGACATATCCTTCTTACGGGGTGAATATATCGGCCAGTACAACATCCCCATCTTTCTCACTTACCTGTTGCTTTGGTGATGAGTTCGTCACCACTATAACAGGCCAGATACAAACGGGGGGGGTTCGGCTACAATAAATGTCAACATGTGGACTGGGGTGAATGGCTGACACACCAGACCAATGTTTCCGCCACATACGTTTACTGCTGTAGCGTTCGGGGGGTTTTGTAGTATTTGCTCTTGTTACTCGCGCTGGCGCTACAGTTAGTGACGTATTCAAGCAATACAGTCCATCTATCACGCGTCACGATTGGATATTGGATATTGATCCTTCCTTCAACAGCGGGAGGAAAGTATACCTTATCCATCACACATACGCTTACTGGACTTCTGTTACTCCACTTCGAGCGTAATAAGCACTTGGCTATTCAAGGTTTCATTCCACAACGATCCCCGCGGATATAATTCCACCGGCGAGTCGCGTCAGCAGTAGTGGGAAGTCCTGTGACTTGTGTACTCCCAAAATTCAGCAATCGGAGTCCATATCAGATTTGTTCAGATGCAGCAATTCTAAATTGATATCACAGTGTCCAGTCGCTCCGGATAAACACTATGATTATCCTACTTCCGCGGATTTCTGGACGGTATATTATGGCTGCTGCTTGTGGCCATTGATCCGACCAGCTCTTGGTTAACATCCATCTCATGGACTTCTTCTTTACGCCTTACCTCGCCCCTGGGCTCTGTGCTGCTCTGGTTGTAGCATGTTCATTCCAGCTTCTTAGGCGTCCAAACGTAAGTCGTATATGTCTGGATGAAGATCAGGTATTGTTGAAGGTGTAAACGTGACAAGCTTGATCATATCCCCATCGTAGGCCATCCTAGTCTGTTAGCGTCATACTGGTCCACGAAGGGACTTGAGATCGACCTTCCTCGGTTTGTGCAGGAGGGATTAGACAAAGTGGGTCGTTCTTTTACATCAGTTCTTGTGACGTCAGTAGTGACTGCAATAACTCAGTACAAGTCTGGAGTATTCAGGGTCGCTAGCTTGACCAATTGGGTCGTGTGTTTACCCCGCAGTGACCTGGAGCGCGTGGCAAAGACGTCCGAAGATCAACTTTCTTTTTACCAGGCAATGGATAAAGTAAGTCAATCCAATTTTACAGACATAGTTCGCAACTCATGATGGGTCAATGAAGGCCATGAAAACAGAATATACATTTGGCATCAAGATTATGGAATACCATCATGCGCCCCTTATTGAATCCCACCTTACTCGCAGCCTTTCAGTTGTATTTGCAGATGTGCGGGACGAAATTGTCGCTGCATGCAACGACTTCCTCAATCCAAAGCACAACGGTCATTCTCTGCATCACATTAAACTGAAAACTACTACATATGCATTCCATTACAGAGTGGAAAACCATCTCAGTGGTACATGTCATTCCAAAGATTGCGAGCAGGATAAGCAATCGGATTTTTGTTGGCCTACCTCTTTGTAAGTCACTGAGTTGATACACTGTACATGTGTCTCATTAACCGTTTACTCCTAGGCCGTGACCCCGATTGGCTCGATTTCAATATAAATCTCCCTCGTGCAGTTGTGGCCGAAGCAACAACTTTGAGGTTCTTTCCCAATTTTATGGTACCGTCAGTTTCTCTACTCGTCATTTCAGTACGTTTTGCTTTACACTGAAGTTGGATAGGCTTGTTGCAAAGTTTGTCACCAATCTCTCTGGACGGACCAGTCGAGGAGTCACTTTCCTTGGTCCGGTGATTAAAGAACGTCTGCAACATATGGGGGAGGAGGTTACCGACTGGTACAATAAACCGGTGAGCATCGGCGTTCATTATACCTTGGAAGTACTAACCTCTGGTAGAATGACTTCTTGCAATGGTGGTTGGATACCTCGCACGAAACTTGCCTGACTATGTTGACGCGACGTATTATCTCCCTTAATTTTGCTGCCATTCATGTTCGTTCACTTACTTCCGATTTTTCTTGATTGAACACATCTGCCACTGCAGACAACCTCAAATGTGTGTTCTTGGCTACAAACGGGCCCGATCCACTGAACTCAGTGTCCACAGACTTTCTCCCAGGCGCTGCTAAATCTAGCAGACCATCCACAGTATGCACAGGAACTCCGCGATGAGGTCGACGCAGTTGTTAGTAAGTATGGGTGGACGAAAGAAGCTCTTTCGAAGATGCAAAAAGTCGATAGTTTTTTGAAAGAGACTCAACGGTTTGAAGGCATTGTATTTTGTACGTGTTCCCACCCCCATTACTAATCCAACTGGTTAACTTAAACACAAATCGCCAGTGGGCCTCACGCGGATAGCCATGAGTGACATCACACTCACTGATGGAACCTTCATCCCTCAAGGGACCTCTCTTGCCTTCCCAGTATATGCCATGCATCATGATGATGCAGTGTATGAAAATCCAAATGTATTTGAACCATTTCGATTCGTCGAAAAGCAAAACAAGGAGTTTGAGGGCTCCAGGAATCAGATGGTTGCTTTAAACCAGGATATGTTGTCATTTGGCTTAGGAAAGCACGCATGGTAGGCTTGAAACTTCACAGCTAAGATTGTCTCCTTATTCTCGTTGCATGCATATATAGCTCTGGCCGGTTTTTTGCGGCAACTGTGCTCAAAACTATGTTGGCGCATATTGTCATGTCGTACGATGTCAGGCGGGAAAGTGATAATAAGCCTTCCCCAAATAGCCTGCACATCGGGGGCGCGATTGTGCCCCATCCCGCCGCCAAGGTCATGTTCCGGAACAGAGTCAATTAACTGCAGTTTCCTTGGGCACAAGAATCGCTGAATTACTTGTCGTCACATGTATTGTTGTACTTCGATATGAACAGCTCTTTCATGCTCCCTCGCCAATTCGCTTTCCACCGGTTTGAATTTATTTTTATCCGCAACCGCAGTACGAGATAAGCTTTATGCTTTATGTTTCAGGAGACATTCAACTTCGGTTGCTTGTACGCAGTGCGGAAGGTGGAAGTCGAACAAACAAATTATGTCGCTACACTGTTAGTAGGCGTTCTCGAATCATTGGTTATGTAGTGATTCATTCGCTCGACAAAAGCTGTATGTATAGTGTAGAGGACGTTCGCAGTACTAGGGGGGTATCAGCGCTATATATAGCAAACATCGACTTTGGCGTTTGCTGTCCACACAAGATCACAATGGAAAGTGAAGTGGTGATTGACTCACAACCTTATGGGACAACTATTGGGCAAAACCGTGTCTTTTGTTTGGGAGAAAGTGCCACAGCGAATAAAATCAGAAAATCGTGCTGTCATCTACCTCAAATGTAAAGTCGTGACGCGGCCAAGCAAGGAGATTTGCTGGCATTCTGGAAATGGTTGTGATCTTCCCATTCAGCGCCGATGTATCCGGGACAATTGGATCCGAGTCGAGTCGTTGGTTATTGGCAACAACTAATAAAGTTGTTCCCCTTGACATGCCAACGCCACTTACAAGATCGAAGGAGATATGGCTTCCCGTTGTGCCGTATTATGACCGTGAATTCCTAGCAAGCCCTTGGTCGTCTGGTAATATGTGTGGTGGATATAGTAGTATTGGCGGTCGCTGACGGCAATGCGGAAGACTAAACCGAGAGCATCTCGCGATTGAGTTCTTTCTGTTCTATTTGGACGACGACATGGAAATCCTTGAAGAGCCTCGAGGCGTCAGCAAGGACGCCGCTCGTACGCTGCGTCTTTCCCTCTGGGTCCCAAGTGAAGATTGTCTGGTCATTCGACGTGTGGATGACCACTCGTTGTAAACGTTGAAAATTTTGCACTCACCCTCTCTATACAGCATCGGCATATTGACGCCTAACAAACTCATCAATAAATATACTCATAACTCAGTCCTCGGGGCATCAGGTCATCGACGCTGGGACGATATGGAGATAAACCATCCCTCAAGACACCGGACGGATCTCTTGTGTGAGATGCTAGTCAGCTGTTTATCACTGGTCTACTTTCAATCCTTGTTGAAGGCATTCCCCACATACTGTCCTATGGATGTGATGGATGCTGGTGCAATTACTAAAGAGTTACTGCGCCCAAGGCTACTCGAGATAATCGAATTTTGGCCTATGATAGATTTGTGGGATTAGATCTGCCCTAGTCCTGGAGAGGGAAAGGCTCTCCCTTTCCAGGACTATGTTTACATTTTGCAGAAACTCGCTCCTTGATTTTGAATAAGAGGTGTGTGTATTAGTCAGCAACCTCAGCCCTAATAGTAGCGATAATTTCGACGTTACACTGGAACCTCAGCTTCTCAGTCAGGCACTGTCCTAACGCAACACGCCAAAGTTTTCTCGGGGTACTACCGACCGATACATGTTTGCAAAGTGACGAGGCACTGCTGTTCGAAATTGGAACTTTGGGTCCCCTCCTCAGTTCTGATATCCTGTGTGACGCTGTATACCCTCGAGCTAATTACCTGGCTGGACTCGTTTAGTGGTGGGTTAGTGAAAGGTTGATACCCAATGTTGAATATAAGACCTGCAAATGTACGTCCGTGCTGCTTCTCGCAAAATACTGACTGAGCGCTCATACCCGTGCTGGAACGGCTCCTGTGTCTGGTCTCTCTTCGGTCTTCCTTTTCGTTTCATCATCTCCGTTATTCGAATCCACATCAGCCAAAAGATATTGTCAACATCCAACGTTGCAACCAGCTCTGTTTGCCCGAGAACTACCTTGCACAATATTGTGAGTCCGCCTCGGTTGGGTATGGAGGCATCCCTTGGGTTGACTCACAGAACCATCCTCCCCGACTCACTTCGTTCTGCGGCTTCAGGGGCACTCTGTATCGTATCGTGGCCTCATGCATCGTTCCTTGCAGAAGACACAAGCGGAACAGTAGTTGGTTATGTGCTGGCATCTGTGTAAGTAACTGTTGCACTCACAGCTTCTCTCACGCGCCCATAACGCGCTTTCTCGTTTCATGTTGGTATCTGAGTTTAAGAAAATAACACCCCGGCTGTGCAGGGAACCAGTCGACGACCATCCCGATCTTCTAATCGGACATATCAATTCCCTAGCTGTTATTCGTCCTTACAGACGCCTTGGGCTCGCGAAGCGACTCATGAATATCTCTAGTGCGTGCCGTGCCTCCCTATCTCAACACCCGGGCATTGGCTAAAATAACTTTCTTTCCCTTACCAATGTCGGCATATGCACGGCGTATTTATGTAGAGGAATCCATGACAAGCACGTATCACCTCCAGTATATCCAACTCAATGTTCGGATATCTAACAGGGCTGCTTTAGCCCTGTACCGGGACGCCCTGGGTTACACCATCTATCGCGTTGAACATAAATACTGTGAGCGTGCTCCCGTCTCTTGCGTCAAGCTCAGAAGGTACAGAAGACCAGGATGCGAATTTCCCTTTGATCTTCTTCACTGGATCCTCATTCTTGTGTTGGAACGGTAATGGAAATACGGGTTTACCCCATGCAGATGCTGATGGTGAGGACGCATTTTGCATGCGGCTTTGGATTCATGGCGATCCAAGTATGGCGCATACACGGTCAGTTATTTTAATTCCCTTTCGTTGTTCGGCACGGACAGGCGCTGACGAACTCATACGCTAGGCAAGAAAGACGAACAATACTTCACATCATGCGTCGGTACGCGTGGCGCAAGGGCCAACTACTATTAGCATGTTTTAGCAGGTCGCGTTCACCTCGGCGGTAATAATAAAAGGCTTACCATACCCTCATATCTATTTCGATTGAATAAGTCAGCACCATTAACACGCATTGTACTATGTAGGTAAAGGCGCAACCTACTTCGTGGTAAGGGAATCTATGCAGAGGCTCCCAGTAACCGTGCACACTCTCTTCCTTTTGCGCTCATGCAACATATCAGTATGTTGAAAGCAGTGGAATATGCACAGATGTCACACCCCCAACCGTCAATGACAGGGAGACTTCTGAAAACAATCGTTAGCAAAAGGTGACGGGGCGAAACTCCGGACGGAGCGTTGAAATATGATTGCGGCATGCAGAGAAACACGCATTGAGTGAGTCTGCTCCACGGGAGGCGGAAAGTTAGTAATACATATCTGTTTGACGATTGAGCTATTCCAAATCACTTTGAGCTGTATTGTAGTAGATAAACAACTATATGCCAGAGATCACTTGTAGAAACTGCGAATTTGTTTCTCCACCTCTTCCACTGGAAGCTTGATGTCTGAAGGAATGTGTCAGAATGCATCCACTCAAATGAAGAGGCACATACACTTCTGTGGATCTGCTCGTGATAGAGATAAGTCACAAAAAAAACACTGTCAGGTCTGCAATCTTGCAGGTAGGGGAGGTACTGACTTTTGCTAAAATCCTTGTCTCGTTGCTTTTGCATAAATCGCTGCAAGCTTGGCACTACTAACTTTACCGCTTCATCTCCAACAGCTTTCCTCGCTTCTTCGTCGTCTTCCAAAACTTTCGCCATTCGATGTCTCTCACCCACTTCTTCCAAGAGGTCGTAGAATTTCGTAAACTTCTCCTTTGTTGCAGCCTTCCATGCACTGCTTCCCACCTTTTCTTTTTCTCTGTCCTCGCTCAGCGCTTGCATCAAAGGTGAGTAATTGGCGTCGAAGTACCCAGCCTTCGCAGTCCGGAAGGCAGAAGCCAGTACATCTGTTGTAGGTTTCGAAAGAAACTCCGCAAGTCCGGAATTTACAGGCTTGAGAAGCACGCGTGTGTGGAAGTAGGATATATTATTCAACAGGAAGACCGAACCAAAGGCGCCTCGCCGTTGTGTCCGCGAAACGGCGGTGACACTGTTGATCGTGGTGGTGATGACATCATCTTAAAACCATTCAGCATATGGAAGTAGAAAACAATGCGCAGACATACAGACGTAGTGCTGGATAAGAACTTTCTCGCTCACTTCGCCAGTCGTTGTTCTCTGTCCCTTGCCTACTTGCTTGCCATCACCCATCTTCCAGTTCCCGTCGCCCAACGCATGGAGAACAGAACCCACGGCTCTCTCCACGTCCGGCAGCTTTTCCAGATACTGCACTGTCTAAGGCGATTCTTTTAACATCCCACGAATAAGGTAGTAGGTGGAAAAACTCACCGAAACAATAAAATCAGCCAATCCTACGCCCATTTCTCCACCCCTTCCTGGTCCGGCAGCGGCTAACTTCAAATCTGCCAAAAATTCTGGAAAGCTTCTCAAACATACGCCTTTGATTGCGTTCGTTCCCTCCCTTAGCTCATTGGCCTCCTTCCTTTCATCCCCTCTTCGTCCCAGGAGAGATTCCCACTGAACCTGGGAAGACGCAAGAGCAGAATAGGCAGCAAGCGCGTGAAACGTGTATTTGTGCAATGACCGCTTGATGCGAGAAGTGAGAGACGAATTTGTGTCAGTGAAAAGCTGAAGCAGTGGGGTAAGCAGAGTGTCGTAAGTTGATGCGAGAAGAGAGGGGCTAGAGAGGGGAGCAAGGTCAAGCAGGAGAGCATATTCTGTCTAAAAGCAACTCGTCAACAAGTGGGAAATAACACGTGTGATTGGACATACCTCTGCTGTCCGGAATAGATTTGCAACCCAGGTACCAAATTCCTTACCAGCCACGACGCCGTCGAGAGTCTCGGCGCGGTCTATGACGCGCTTGGCATGCGTTTCCAGAGCTTTACGATTCCAGGCCCCACGCATATCAGCATACCCTCGCTGTGCCTCCTTCAAAGTTACCAGAATAGTCTGAGCTGCCGGATGGGATGGGTGCGTGGATGGCACCGGCAAGGTGCGCAGGAACGCAACAAGGGGTTTCAATGAAGCGAGTAATGAGGGAGGAAACATGACTGGCATGAAATCAAGTCCCGCGATAGGCGGTGAACCGGATGATCCTTCTGCAACGAGTTTGGTGTACAATTGGGTAAGTTTCTTGGCCCCGGTTTCGACTAAGCGAGCCTAAAAATCGGACATCAGTAGGGACACAACCGGCAAGGGCCATGAAATACTGTATCCCAAGAGTCTGCATCCGAGGATTTGAATGCAATAGCTGCATTCAAGCGGCCGAGGGTGTCCATATACACCTCCACTTGCCCCGGTTGAGGGCTGAAACGATGTCAGTCAAATCTTTCTAGCCATTGAAAACGGAGTACCCTCGTAGTATCAGGCCCTCCTCCACGGCAATGCCTTCTTGGCTGCTCGCGACTTCATCAATCTTTGATAGTGCACGGTCAATATCTACCCGCCATTCGTCAGCTCAGTCGAGAGGCAGACGAGGTGAAACCAACTGAGTGACCTCTGGTTCAACTTCTGGGTTGCAGTGTACAATGGTAATATCGACTTTTCCAATTTCACCAAACGTGCATCGAGACCGGTTAAGATGGCTATTTGGATGAACGCCCTGGCCTAGGGACCGATGGGGAAAACGTACATATCATCCGTTTCGATATTTGGTGTGTTTTGTTGAGATTCTGCTCGAGCTTTTGACGACAATGAGCCTCGACTCCAGGGTACTTTTTGAGTGTTTGAAGCTTACCAACTCTATCTCGGCACTGTCGTCCTCCATAGCAGACACTCCGTGGTCAGGTATGAAAACCTGTGAAGTTGTTATGCACCAGGTTGCTTATATTGGAACATTTGATCACCCATGTGGACTAGAATTGGTAGTGGATGCGTAGTTGTGTATGCTCGTATTTACCGCGATAGCCCCTTGCCAACCTCTTCGACACGGCACACGGAGAGAGCAGCCAGGCCGCCATTCTCTCCCAAAGTTGTATCTGTTCCGTCTGATTACTCGCCTCCCCTTCTTATTCTGACGGGTTTCCAATTCAGTCAACGACTTTGTCACTGTGGTGTGTACCAGCTACTTTATGGATGACTGACTACTCGCTGAGATCGATTGCCCATGAAAGATGCGTATGATCAATGTAAACGCGTTCCTGGAGAGGGAGAGCGAACTTCAAAAGCTATGGGGAAAACCTCCCCTCGAGGTTTTTGAGGAACGTGACGACACGAACAAGGATTACTGCATATTATCCCACCGCTGGGGCAAGAATGAGGTATCTTACCAGGACATGGCGGAACTCGGAAAACTGGGTAAGAGACGCGAACTACGAAGGAAGGCCGGTTATCAAAAGGTCCTTAGTACCTGTGAGCGGACCAAAAAGGATGGCTTCGAGTGGCTCTGGGTCGACACGTGTTGTATCGACAAGCAGAGCAGTTCAGAGTTGTCTGAAACGATTAATTCTATGTTTCACTGGTACAAGAACTCGAGGCGATGTTATGCTTACCTCCACGACACTATTTCCTTTCCAACCAAACGTGACAACGAGAATTTCAAACAGTCCAATGGCTGGCCGGAGTGGTTCTCGCGTGGCTGGACATTGCAGGAGCTGATAGCCCCGAGAGACCTTCAATTCTTTAACAAGGATTGGAAGTACATCGGTGATAAACAAACCTTGGCGTCCGCATTAGAGGGGATCACGAGAGTCCCGTCTAGTGTCTTGAAGGACGGTTTGTCTTCATTCCGTCCCAGCGTCGCCCAAATTATGTCGTGGGCTGCTGACAGGACGACGACACGCATCGAGGACCGAGCATATTCACTGATGGGTCTGTTAGACGTCAATATGCCAATGCTATATGGAGAGAGAGAAAAAGCTTTTCAACGCTTACAGTTAGAGGTCATCCGCGCATCGAATGACCAGACGATCTTCGCTTGGGATCCAGAGAGAAAGATGCAGCGTACGAGCAGTGTCCTCGCCGACAACCCGGACCTCTTCAGGGATTGCCATGATGTCGTTGAAATAGAACCGAAAGAATTTAGTCCAGAGATGCTCTCGGTTTGGTCTTCATCGTTGTCAGCAGCTGCCAATACTATGCCCGCCATACCAGCTGACCAAGGGCTTCATGTGTTCACTATAGCCAACGCGGGAATTCAGATATGGCTTCCCGTTGTGCCGTATTATGGCTGTCCATCAGTCATCCAAGCAGCACTGGCGTGCCGCAAGGGGAACAGCAAGATGCCAATTACCATTGACTTGGCTTACTTCGGATCCAACCACTACAGATACATCGGCGCAATTGGAAAACCACAACCACTTCCAGAGTACCAACAACTCTACCTTGCTTGCCGCGACGATACGCGCCATGACTTCACGTTTGAGATAGACGACAGCATGGTCTCTGGTTTCGCTCGCTGTGGCATTTTCCCTCCGGTAAAAGACATGGTTTCGCCTAGCAGCCCTTGCATAAAATTATCAACCAATAATCCACTTGCCATTGTTGTCTATGCAGATAGCACCGCCAAAGTTTACTTCGCGGTTGTATTTGGCTACTGCTTTGGCCAGGAATGGGTGCATGTTGTATGTGAGCAACACGATGGGCCCCCGGTGGACCGTTATGCCAAGAAGGTACTCGAACGAATGCGCAATTCAGGGGTAGCCTATGCCCAGCGTATGCACTTTGGCAAAGAGGGTCTGCCGTGCTACATCAAGCATGGCCATCTCCCAAAATCTATCTGGGCTGCAAATGTTACCTGTGGCGCCTGGGGCAGGCCAGGCAATTGCAAGGTAAGTATCGATGTTGCCCAATGTGCAGGCTGTTGCAGAGGAAGGCTCGAATCACCGTTGACGAATCCACATCCTATTACTCCTGTTACTCCGTTATATACTGTGGCCAACCCCAGAGTTCGCTGTTCATACAACACTGACACAGGAGGAGGGTGGGAATTTAACTGGTTAAGGTAGGTTGATCTGTGGTCGTGTTGATATGATACTTCCATGCGGACTGTAGGGATTGCTTCAGGACAATATGTGACTGGTCCCCAAAAGATCAGAAGGAAGCCGCGATCAAGCCCTTCATGGATGTGTTTGGCATCAGACATCTAAAAGATCTTGTGTGCATTTCCTTCCCTGTCCATTTCCGTGGTTCGCTCAGTTGAAATATGTCAGGTTGGCAACATAACTTTTTTCGAGCGCCTGGGGTCATTTTCGGGAGCTGGTAAAGGGTCTAATGGAACATCCCTTACGTGTGAACTAACTGCGCAGTGACAGCGAGTACCTGGATCCCAACACAACACCGGGAACTCTACATAAACCAGTTGTTCGTCAGTGAATCACCGGCTATGGTAGTTCGAAAAGTGCATCGAATAGTGAATACCCTTGGTTTTGGGGTACGTATTGTCATCAGTTTTCAGGACTCTATACATTCAGTCACCCGGACGAATAGTTTATCAAAGATATCGCTTCTGGCCTCCTAAGCATGAATGATCTGAAGACATAGTGCGTGCTTAGTACCCTTCTCTCGTGGGCTCCGCAATTTACAATAGTACCTCAGCAGTGCAGGGGAAGAAAATGACGGGTGAGCATTCCCCGTTACGGAGATTGGCTGCAAGCTTAAGTGCTTACCCTTCAAAGTACCCATTACATATCTAGTATGGTGAAAGAGATATACACATTGCAAGAAGAACATCGCAAAGCGAGCGATGACGGCGAACGCCGAGCACTGGAGGAAGATATGTAGGCAAAGTGTGAACTGAACCGATCGTATTATCGCTCTCGCTGACAGTGTAGATGGGTAGATCTTGCTGACATGCGAGCGTGGAATCTCCTTCGAGGTTAGACAAGCGACGGCCAAGGAAAGTTTACATTATGCCATTCTTCTTGATGCCATCTGATCCACACCAGGTTGTGGATTCGCTCAGATTGTGTGACGAAATTGAATACTGCGGACAAAGTAGGCATGCAGCATACTGGGACCACCGCCCGTGTAGGTGATGACCCCCCACATGCACCAGGTTGTATTATTGTATACCCTGAACTAATTTGACTTTGCCAGCACGTGCGCAAGATTGCGAAGGTCCTGCAAGATATCCTTGTTGATGTCCCAGATGATAGCCAAGCTCATTTGCGGCGGTATGTGTTGTGACCTTGTATTCTCCTACCACTACGGAAGGCCAATTTTGTTATGCAGAATGTTGGCAGATGCGAAGGCGGGAACGTCGAAACACAAAATGTATCTGGAGGCTCAGACTGGTACAATATTTCAGCCATACTCACTCAGACGGTTGAGTTAGCAAGGCCGTAGGTGTAGCGGATACTTATTGTAGGCTTGAAATCATGGGTGTTGTAGTACTGTTAGAAAAACGAGCCGAAACGACATCTTGAAAAACGTACCCCATCGTCCATTTCCGTCGATACCCCACGATGAGCCGTGTGATAATCTACAGGACGAATTAGAAGTATCTGCTGTTCCGTGCACCTTGAAGTTCCCAGTTCCCACATAGATTCAGTGGCGACAGTCATATTGTAGAACCGTAAGCTGCCTTTGCGTTCTACATTCTACAGGTGCTTGATGATGTATGCTACAAGCTTGTCCCTCCGACTTTCCATCCAGAACAACTGGCAAGGTAGAGCTTATGCATCGATATCCCTGCTTTGGCATTGGCCATGGGCCTGGTTGGGAAACAGATACAAGTTGGGCGCATCATATAGTGATCTCGGACTAAAACAGTCATGGTATACATACCATCGCAGGTGAAGTGGTTATCAAGCGGTGCATCAGAAAATGCATCCTCGAAGATGTCTCCAATAAAACGCAAGCACTGGCGCGGAGGATGGGGAGCTAAGAGTGGTTTATGATTGTCACATGAAGAAAAAGCTTACATTGACGCGTTCTTCCCTTTCTAGCAAAGGCGTTGACATGTCTGTTGTCTCATATCTCAAAACACCATCTATAACCTGTTTGGCATCAGGTTAAATTGAAAAGGAACAGGTATTATAAGCAACTTTCCTCCAAGAGCGTTTGTTGGATTTCCGAAGATATTCCATAACGGACATGCCAGTAAGATCTGTAGGATATACGGTCACCCAAGTTATTAACATGACTGATATCATCGTACCGTGCCGACATATCTTGTTCCAGAACTAGTCGTTCATCGTCATTCTTCGATTTGTGATATTGCAATTGCAAATCCGCCACCTCGTCCACCAGTGATTGGACGCTGAGTACAGTATGACTCTTCTCAGTCAGTGTAATGGGTACCCATGCTCACCTGGCGTTGTCAGCTACAGAGCTGTTTCTTTTTCTTTCTCGCCCGTCCGTACTGAAGTACATTAAATCGTGCAAACGGCAAAAAGAGAGCCACATACGACTTAACGTCATTGAATGCCTCCTGTGCTCCGAGGAACGCGACACTAATATCAGCAAGGAACTATTCAGAACCATAAGAGCATGGATCTTCGACGGCAACAACTGGGACATTTACCTCAGCACCAAGGGTTGTCGCGACCCAATGCGTCATGTGCCTCATTTCCACTACCCCTGATGACTGGCGCAACTGGAACGCATGCGTGACTCCATTCATTGCTTGAAGTAAGGCTATAACTAATTGCTTAACACAAGGTTTCGGTGAGCCAGACATATTCCCTACAACCACATGTCAAGGATGTGTATGGCATAGCAAATGGATCCCACCCTTCGAGACTGTTGTACCAAGCTCTTTACCCATACTCAAAGGCGAGGCCAGCTGCTCAAAAAAAGTTATATCGCCAACCTGGTGGTTTCTCAACCTGTGCGCTTGTCGATGGATGATACAAACACTTACCATACATCGCAAATGCTTACACCAAACATATCCTTGAGGAGCTCAAACGCTGGTTCCTTCGATTCTTCCCCGTGTCGTAGCAGCTTGTCTTGAGTGATACTAAACTCTTCCCTACAAACTAATGGATATAGTCAACCATACAGCTGAATGACAAACCCACCTGATTCTTCGGTATTCATCTACGACCTCTTTGTTCAATTCATTTCGGCACCAAACCCAGGGATCGGAGACAGAGTACAGGGGAGTGCTATACAGATTCTTGGAGACGACAGAAAGATCCAGCACGGCATCTCATCTAAGAATTGAGAATCAGCGGATCGGGGCTAGCGGAACGCTCACTATTTTGCAAGAATTCGGGGTATTCCAGCACTGCTGAATTGGGCCGTGTTTGAAG